>CAXIPT010000013.1:182574-245407 GCA_964030475.1 Tethya wilhelma
GAACAAGTAGTTCGCATTTTCGGCACATGACTACTTCATTTTTGTGCCCAAGTCTTGGCCAGTAATTTAATCCTGCCTGCAATAGTTTGTTCCACTTATTAGCTAAGTGATAAGATTGGTAGAAATTTGAACCATTAGTATGTGATCCATACTGATTAGCTATTCAAGTATACAGATCATTCTCTGAACCATTTACGACAATCATCAATGAGGGATCAAAAATGAAAATGAAGTAGTCATGTGCCGAAATTGAGACCATCCTTGTTCCAATACTTTTTACCGCACTGCCCATTCCTACACTGCTTATTTTTTGAAATTTTTACTACTTGTAATCATATGGATCTCCTCGCTCGTGATATATCTGCGCATGCGCAATATAATACTACTTTGAGCGCGCGCGCCAGACTGAGCTAGAGTGCCGGACATTTCGAATTCTTTGTCAAGACTTGAAGATCTCGATTAATTCATTGGATCAAGGATCAATCATGACGTTGGCAAGAGTTGTAAGGAAAAAGAAGCCTGTTTCCACTGGTACATTGTCATTTCCAGTGGTTCTCTCTATCATCAGTGGAGCTCTGTGTGTATCCTACCCCTTATTGGCACCAATTAGTGGGTGGGCCCAAGGTAACAACCTCCCCTCTCTGGAGAACTACAAACATGCAGATAAGTTGATGCAGATCTACTACACTGGTCTTTTACATATTCAAATGAATGAAAATCATAATGCGTTTATGGATAAGCTGGGACACTGGGATGCCTTTTCACGAATGTCACATGTACAGAGCCATGTACAGGCATCGAAACAAACAAAAAGATATGGCCTGAAAAAGATTAACATTGGGGGCTTTTTTGTCAGCCTGTTTATGTTTATTTGCTTAGCTGGAAGTGGTGTATTGTCCATTTTATTGAGCTTGCTTTTGTTCAGTCTCATGGTAATGAATGTGATCCCTTTCTTATTTGTGACCATGTGCCTAATTCTTGTGGTGCTTCAATGGAAACTATGGTTACACAATGTTATTCAGAGTCGACCACAAGGAGGAAAACATCTGTGGCAATGCACTCTAGGAAGATCTAGATCTAATCTACACAGGTGTGCATTTTTTGGGAAAATCGTTGTGCTCTGTGTTACTGTTTATATCAAAGTTTATTTCTCACATCCAACCTCTAAACTTCGTTCACTCATAACTAAGTTATTAGTAATGTCTGGTGATGTTGAAACTAATCCTGGACCGCCTCCTGATAACCCACAAAAAACATCTACTTCAGCAGGCAATGAAAGGCCAACCTTTTCCAAATCTTATTCCATAGATTCTAGCCAGAAGAATTGTACTGATACAGGACTACCAGTTCCTGGACCAGTGGTCTGTCAATCAAGTGGAGATAGCACACATAGAAAACAGAATATACTGGCAGCAGTGTCAGACACTGCGACAGTGGATTCAAGTGATATTATTCTGTTAAAAGAAAATGTTGATAAAATAAATGATGTACATGTAACAACTAGCCCTTTGGAAGGTGAGACAAAGCCAATAGCAGAACATAGACATGAACAAGAAAAATCTAGTATGGTACTGTCCAAAGATGATGGACAAGTGAATCAACACCAAGCGGCAGGACAGACAATACCATATTCAAGGGAATTCTCAGGAACTAGTAATGAGAATGCTATGTTTGTGTATCTAGAAAAGCCGCACAGAAGATGTGCCTCATATGATAAAAGAGACAGAACCAGACCAAAATTAACTTTTACACCTTTAATTGAGATGGTTTGCAAAGCAAACAAAAAGTATTTATTAGAGCAAAGACATAATAAATGTCCAATGTGTTGGACAGAATGTAAAAAACCAAGTAGGAGTCATATAATTCCAGCTGGAGTGTTAAAGGTATTCAAACGAATATGGTGTAGTAACAACAGGGATGAATTCAAAGATTTTATCTATCACTTTGAAAAGAAGTCAACAATCAAGGCTGATTCATGGAAGCAGCAATTATTCTGCCAGGATTGTGAAGAGATATGTTCAAAACATGAAGAAAAACTTCGAAATGTATATATACAGATTATGAGTAAACCTGATTGTCCTGGGTTCAGTTTTCGAAATGAAGAATGTTGGTTTGACTATGTGCTGGCTAATATCATGTTTCGAGGTCTTCTTGTCAATGTTGACCTCTCTGAACATTTGGAGAATAAAGACTTCGTCCAAGCATTCACTATACTGTGGAATTATTGTTTGTTGTCAGAGTATGAACACCGACAAAAGTTAAATCCATTACATACACCTGGTTTGAGAGTATTTCTTCTGCCAAGTAAACCAATTTTTAAACTAGATCTAGAACTGCATTACTTAACAGAGCCAGTAGAACATTTTCTTCGAAACCCACAGCAAACCACCCACCACAACTGCCAAATTGGTGAAAATTTAATGATATCATTTCTATACACTAAATTTGACTGTTTTCATGTTGTGCTTCCCCTTGGTAAGAAAAGTAAAGAGCACTTTGATCAATATGATAATGGATGTTATGAAGAAGATGGTAAGTACATGCTTCAATGGACAAAACCTACAAAGGTATTCACCCAACACTTTCCTGAGGTATTATTCAGGGCAACATTTGCTGAATATGATAGGTTTTTACGACGAATACGTGAGGAAAAACACAAACTAAGAAGACATAGTAGAGTGCTAGCAGCAAAACCAAAACTAGGTCAACTAAAATCTAAGAGGCAAAAACAAGAGGAAGAGGGAGCAGACCAACTATTGGTTACAGATTTAACAGTTTCATGCACAGAAAGCGAGTACGATCAAATGATTGAAAAAGCAGCAGAACGAGCACTTCACTATTCTTCCTTGAAGAAGATTACATCAATGGAAGATGAACTAAGATCTGTGAAGGATGAATTAAAATCTTCTCAAGCAAAAGTTAAGCATTTTGAAAACACATTAAAAAGGCCAGTGATACTTAGGAGTGAGTCAATTCGTTCAGCTACTGATTTGGAAGAAACAAGTGTTATTCAAAGAAGCATTTCAAAATAAATGCATAGCCTTATAATTATAGTGTGGATATAATTATTGTATGTAAATAAAATACAAGTTGTGTTACTGAATGATCTAATATCTTTACCACAGTGCTCCTTCCTTTTTATTTGCCTTTGCCATCTCCAATATTGCCTAACGTGATAATTAATGTACACATATTATACCAATGACATGCAGTCTCATTGTAGTTAATGTTACTCACAGTAACTCTAGCCTTTTCTTTTGCTTCATATTATTATAGTCTGAGATTTTCTGGACAGCTGCATGTGCTCCGTTCTGTCTATTATGATTATTACACAATAAAGAATTATGATGACAAAATTTAATAATACTGAAACAAAAACCTCCCTCTTGATATATTAATGGTATTTTATCCTTAATGTCAGCTCTGAAGCAAACATTTATTTTATTACTATTACTGTAATCATTTTCTGATTTCTAATTTACATACCTTGATCCCATTAGCGTTGAATCAGCAACATCTATAATATCAATCATTAAAATATCCCCACTGACTTAAAGACTGCTTAAACATTCACACTCTATCCTCTTGAGTCTTGACTGACCTGGACTAGTTTCTCTGGCCCTCCTCTGCTCATTCTTAACTCTTTTCTTCTCAATCCTGACCTCCCTACCGGAGGCTTTAGGGAGTAGCTCATCAAACACCTGCACACCAAAAATCATTCACACAATCACTAACCATTTCCTGGTGTTTTCTGAGCTCGTTGTCTCCCTTTCATTAATCTCTCCTTCTTACCCAATTAATCTCTCTTCCCTTTCAAAAATATCTTCATTTCTATAATTGGGTCCCTAACATTACGTGCACACACCATTGCACACAAAACCACATTATCAGTAGAAACCTCACTACAGTAGAACCTCGATTATCCGAACACCTCGGGGCACGGCCTAACTTCAAGCGTTCGGAAAACCGAATTTGTTCGGATAACTGAAGCGATAAAATTACGCTTGTTTTTACCGCTCTAACAGTAGCCACGATAGTTTTACTAGCTCTTTAGCATCTCAGAACACTAGTAGATTGTATTTTTCTTCGATCAAACTTGAATAATAGCAACCGCGTGAACGATTACGTAAACCTCAAGCTCGAAAAGAGGGCGGAGTCCGTTCAGATTTGTTCTAATTAACCGAAATTTGGTCTTCCAGCTCTGTTCGGATAATCGAGAGTTCGGATAAGCGAGGTTCGGATAATCGAGGTTCTACTGTATCACAACTATAGAGAGACATACATTCACCACAACATCTGATAAATGGTGCAAACACAATACAAGCCAGAGGAAGGTATGGGGAATAGGAATGGAATTATGTGTACCTGAGAGGGTCCCATTCTTGGTCCAACAGAGGGTCCAATCATAGCTCCGGATCCACTAATCGACTGTGACTGTCCCAGTAGCTAGCTTAGTCGTCCTGTGAGCTATATTATAATTTATGCTTTGTGGAACTCAAACCCTGTTGCTATGTGGCCACATGCATAGCATCAAGGTTTGAGTTCCACAAAGCATAGATTATAATACAAGTAGTAAAAATTTTGTAAAAATACTGAAGCAGTGTAGGAATGGGCAGTGCTCTAAAAAGCAATGAAACAAGGCAAGACTCGGAACTCCGGCACATGACTACTTCATTTCAGTTACTTAGCTGGACATTTTCAATAGTCATCAGCTACATGGTTACAATGGGGATGAAATAACAGCAAGCATGCAGGTACGACCGTACGTAAAACCTATGTAAGATTATGAGACTTAGGCATAAAAAATGAAGTAGTCATGTGCCGGAGTTCCGAGTCTTGCCTTGTTTCATTGCTTTTTAGAGCACTGCCCATTCCTACACTGCTTATTTTTACAAAATTTTTACTACTTGTTCATTCACTTTTTTTAACACTAAGGTGTTCAATTGCATGAAGCTAGACTATTCTACAGTCTCAGGAAAACCAGGTGTGCTTGCAGTAACATTGAATAGTCTAGTTCCAGGACCAAGAGATATCAGATCATGATCACCAGCTGAACCTGTAGTACTGTACCATATTAGCATCTATTATCTATGATATTAGTGACTGTCACGGTGTAACTGATGATATTAGTGACTGTGTGGGAAATTCCTCGCTCGTGTAACTGCGCGTGCGCAATATCATGCTTACTTCCGAAGACGACAAAATTCTCGGAGCTATGAATTTCTGAGCGCGAACCCAATCATAGCCAGAGGTGGAGTGAGTGCTTAAAGCTTCACATATTATTTTTGGTCAAGACTTGAAGTCTCGGTTTATTCATTAGATAGAGGATCGATCATGATATTGGCTAGAGTTGTACGAAAAAAGAAGCCTGTTTCCACTGGTACATTGTCATTTCCAGTGATTCTCTCTATCATCAGTGGAGTTCTGTGTGTATCCCACCCCATATTGGCGCCAATTAGTGGGTGGGCTCGAGGTAATAACCTTACCGCTCTGGAGAGCTACAAACATGCAGATAAGTTGATGCAGATTTATTCTACTGGTCTTTTACTCGTTCAAATACATGAAAATGCGTTTATGGATAAGCTGGGAGACAGGGATGCCTTTCCACGAATGTCACATGTACAGAGCAATGTGAAGGCATTGAAACAAACAAAAAGATATGGCCTGAAGAAGATCAACATTGGGGGCTTTTTTGTCAGCCTGTTTATGTTTATTTGCTCCGCTGGAAGTGGTGTATTGTCCATTTTATTGAGCTTACTCTCGTTTGGCCTCATGGTAATGAATGTGATCCCTTTCCTTTTTGTGATCATGTGCTTTACCCTTGTGGTGCTTCAATGGAAACCATGGTTACACAACGTTATTCATAGTCAACCACAAGGAGAAAAATACTTGTGGCAATGCACTCGAGCTCTAGGAAGGGCTAGATCTAATCTACACATGTATGCAAAAATCATTGTGCTTTGTGTTACTGTATATGCAGTCTTTTTTTCATGTGCAATCTCTAAACTTCTTTCACTCATAACTAAATTGTTGGTAATGTCTGGTGATGTTGAGACTAATCCTGGGCCTCCTGCTGATAAGCCACCAAAAACAACTGATTCAGCAGGCAATGGAGAGCCAAAATCCCTGGGTTCTAGCCAAGAGAATTTCACTGACACTGCACTTGCACAAAACCCGATTCAAGCAGAAGATCAGTCAAATGGAGAAAGCATAGATAGAAAACAACGGATACCAACAGAGGATATTGATTCACCGTCTCAGATGGAGGAAGAATCAATTATTCCATTCAATTTGCCCCGGACAGGAATTGTTAAAGAAACAAATCATTTAAGTGATTCTTTAAAAGGTCAGGTAAATGCTATACCTGCTGAATCAACAATGCAAACATCTGATACTATGGTGAGTTCTAAATTGCCAGATTTTCCCAGAGCAACAGATCCTGCATTTAGTGGACCCCACTCATCTCCAGTTCAAGCTTCTACAATGGATACTTCCAGTCATTCTGATCTTGAAACTGGTATTCAGAAGACTATTTTCCCAGCACTTGTAAAATGTAGTCTTGAAACACTTACCAGTGAAGAAGACAAAAAATTGTACAAAATGTGTCAAGTTCAAAATGGAAGATACAGAATGGAACCTGCTAAACAGGAACATGAGAAATGCCCACTTTGCATGAAAGAATGCAAAGCATCACAAAGTCATATTATTCCAAGAAAGATCCTGGACATTTTTCAAAAAATTCACTGTGCAGTAGCTGATTACATCTTTAACCTTACTACGGGAGGAAGACAAGGACCAGAGAGGATAAAGTATTACATGCTTTGTGAAGAATGTGAACATAAGTTTTCCAACGAAGAAGAAGCACTCCAAAAGATGTATTGCCAAATAATGAACAACCCCAAAAAACAAAGCTTTAAAGTACCAAATGACAATGACTGGCTTGGGGTAGTCTTTGCAATTATTCTACTACGGGGGCTCTTTGTTAATGTTGATCTAGTCAAGTTCTTCAAGTTCAAACAATTCTGGTTAGTATTCAAGTCTCTATGGACCTACTGTAATACTAAAGATCAAACAAACAAACCTGACATTCGAGTTGTTTTGGCAACTGACAACCCATTCAAAGATACCAAAATGCGAGACTTTGCCTTTTCATTGGAATTAGTTCGTCGTAGCTTCATGTTCACAACTTTCTGTAGAGATGGAGGCCATTACTTTCTTTACACCAAATTTGACATTTTCCACATTGTGCTCCCACTTGTAGGTTACTCAACAATTGAAACAAGTATACATGTGTCTACTACTGATTCAAATTCCTGCATACTCCACCGTTCTTGGTTACCTGAAGAATTGGATAGAGCTATTTCTTTAGAATTTGCAAAACATAATTCTAAGTTTCACACTGTTCATTATCCTAGAACAACACCACACATCAAAGCCGTGTATGATAGTCCTGGTTCATCACCAGGAAAACTAAAGGCAAAGAAAGCACATTCTGGATCTGATTTTGGTGATGTAATCATTGATCTTAAACTGAAGCTAGAGGATTGCGTCATTGATGAAGCAATAAAACACTCCCCTTTGAGGTCTCCAGCTGAAGAGCTGAAAGCAGCAACAGATAAAGTTAAAGACGCTAATGTTAGGCTGGATAAAATGGAATCAGAGAGAAATGAAAGAGAAAGGGAGTTTGACCTCTATACAAATGATCTCAAGGGCCAGATAGACGCACTTAGAGAAGAATTTAAGTCAAAAGAAGAAGAAGCTAATAAAGCAGGTGAATCATTAAAAAATGCAGAACAGAAGTTGGGCAAAGTCAATAGTAAGGTGGAGAAACTTACAAGAGAACTGGAAAGTGACAAGGAAAAATCAGAAACCCTAAAAGAAAAACTAGATTCAGCAAAGGCAAAAGCTAAAGAAAAGCAAGCAGCTTTAGAGAAAGAGAGAGAGAAAGTGAGAGAAAAGCAAAATGATATAGACATGCTTGTTGATGGGTATACTAAATCTAAGTTGCAATGGGAAAAAGAACTAAAAGAGCGGAAATCTGCTGTAGTTGAAGAACAACTAAAAACATGTAAACAAAAATTTGTAACAGTACAATTACAAACAAAATATGATCAAAAGACCAGAATGTTAGTATCCAAAATTAAAATGGAATTGAAAAGTATCCTTAATGAAATGGAAGAGATCAGAAATTTGGCAGAAATAGTATGTACAACTGAAATACAGGAACAATGTGAAGACTTAGTGAAAGAACTTAAACTGCATGCACGTACACATGTACGATCAGTCACTGTTAGTTGGTAGCATATTTTTTGTACCCACTGTTTTTAATACTAATGTATATCTTTACTTGTAATGTTTATTTTATGTACAGGTTATTGTCAATTGCAGTCTCCAACATGTACTATTATTTTGTGGTCACATCAATTCACATACATTCTACCACATAGCTCTTTCTTTTTTGTTTGCCTTTGCCATTTCTAAAATTGCCTGACAGCAATTATGTGTGCACAAGCAAAGACATAGTGTTGTATGAGACTTGATCTTACATGTGGATCAAAAGTATACTTTATATCACTCACTGCAACTCTAGCCTTCTCTTTGGCTTCATAATTTGATATTTTCTGAGCACCTGCCTCAGCTCTGTGCTGCCTGTAAAGACACCACACTTACATTATAAAAAGTGTTATCATTATCATTCTACTTACCTCTGTTCATGACGCAATCGTATCTTGTCTTTGATATCACCTCTTTGTCCCATTAGTGTTGAATCAGCAACATCTAGATTGAAGAAGATGAGGCAAAAATAATGTCTTGACGATAAATCTTCTCAATTTCAATCATCATGGAGTGACTCATACAGTTAGAGAAAAGCAAGAAGATATATACTCTCACTGACCTGGACTGGCTTCTCTGGCTCTTCTCTGCTCATTCTTGGCTCTCTTCTTCTCAATCCTGGCCTCCCTACCTGTGGCTTTGGGGAGCAGCTCATCCAACACCTGCACACCAACATCCATCAAAACACATTCACTTCATGCTGAGTGTACTGTATGAGCCACAGACCATTTCCTGGTGTTTTCTGAGCTCCTTTCTCCCTTTCTTTAGTCTCTCCCTCTCAGCCAACTGTCTCTCTTCCCATTCAAAAGCATCTTCACTTCTACTGGGTCCCTAACATTAGGTGTACACATAAACACACGTACATAACCACATATCAGTAGAAACCTCACTATCACAACTATATAAGAGAGACATACATTCACCAGTGTATCACCACAAGATACTGATAAATGAGCTAACACAATATGAGCGAGAGAAAGGTATAGGAAATGGGAATGGAATTATATGTACCTGAGAGGGTCCCATTCTCGGTCCAATAGAGGGTCTAATCATAGCTCCACTAGTCGACTGTGCCTGTCCCGGTAGCTGAGGACCAATGAGGTGTGGTCTGCCACCACCACCACCAGGTGCAGCTGCCCCTCCTCCTCTAGAGCTCTCTCCATCGTCCTCATCTCTGACGGCACTGGCAGTCCACGAGGAGACACTCTCTCTCATTGTCTTTAGCTCACCGGAGTCAATCCTCGAGGCAAACTAGAGGATGGAATATAAACCTAAGATCACATCTAGCTCTCTTTTAACACAATAACCATGCATTGCTTGTCCTTTAGGAGGATGGACATCTATTTCTGCCTCTGTACCTTCAATTTGTATTTTGACTGTGAGTCGTGTCCAACTGATGCTGTTTCGATGCCTTTATAGTACTTCTGTAAAATACAAATGAGGAGTGAATGCCGGCATGCGTATTAAAGCAATGCAAGCCACAGCCAGGAGTAGAAGAAGCTGAACAGTCATTGTTATGATTTCAAAGCCAAGTTGTATAGGTGGATACACTGATTTAATAGAATGAAAAATGCTCACAATTGATCGCTTTTTATCTGCATAGAATAAGCATCACACAATGTCATGCAGACTACTGACTGTGAGTGACCAGAAGCATCTGGAAACCCATACAATTTTATAAGCCTGGTCAGATAAACATTTGATCATTCCGGACAAATAGTGACATGCACTGCCACACCAGATGTAGTGCAGCCACTCAATCATCATACAATTAAAGATCACATTCTGCAACTCATGCATGTGGTGAGAGTACTGGTATGGGGGAACTTGTTGTGAGGTCACAGGCAGAGAGTACGCGGTTACAGTTTCAGCATATGTTCAAAACGACCATTATGAGTAACAGAACCTGATGTTTTCTGTAAGTTGATATCACTGAACTGACAACTCCCTTGCCTTCATCAGTATGGAGTCACAGAGGATGGTCGAATTCACATTCATTGTAACTGGGTATAATTATACTCAGCCTGATTGACCTTACACTTGCATGCATGGAATAAGCCCCAGTGCCTGAGAATAATGCATGCATGAGTATAATTTATAACCAGGGTGGTTCCCATAACTCTACCACTGCACATATGGAATGAATATTTCTGTGACCACATGGTTTCAGATCGTCTGATCACTGTTGACTCTTTATAAGCCTGTGAGAGTATATGCCAAGTCAACCTTATTTGGCTACAAACCACCAGTAAAGCTCTACAAGCCTATAACAGGCAGTTTTAAAAACTGAACTTACTATGGTGGTCATGTTTACAACAGGTTGTTGATATCTAAAAAAACAACTGCATATCCCCATTACTACAATGTCATGTAGACTCACATTGTTTTGGGAATTAAGAAATTGAATTTAATTGATTGCTGCCAACAATCATTGTAAGTATATTGATATTTATTGCTACTATCAAGTGGGGAACAGTTAAAATTTCAATTCATATGGAATTTGAGTTGTGGTAGGAACATCATCACCATAGAGTGCAGCACATGATTGGGGGGTTGAAGTGGTCTTACCATCATCAGAGTAGTTGCAGTTTACAGTGGCCTGTCGATAAAGTCGAATTGGTGTTGCTGAAGCAATGTAGGCGACAGCCAGGAGTAGAAGAACAACCATTGATTGTTTAGCTGTTTAGAATTCAAGAGACTTACTAGTGGATACGGAATGAAATATGCCCTCGATCTGCATGTGAATCAGCTTTTATCTGCATGGAATAAGCAGACGAATCTGTTTGTGATTGAGGTTTTAACTATGTGATCATAGAATGCTTCATTCCAGTTATACACCGGATATGAAGTAGTGGAGTATAAGGTAACCACATAATATATACAAAGGTCATAATGTGCATCGTGATATATCTGCGCATGCGCAATATAATGCCTACTTTGAGCGCGCCAGACTGAGCTAGAGTACGAGTGCCGGAATGCTAAAACTTTATATTTCTTTGTCAAGACTTGAAGATCTCGATTAATTCATTGGATCAAGGATCAAATATAATGTTGGCAAGAGTTGTAAGGAAAAAGAAGCCTGTTTCCACTAGTACGTTGTCGTTTCCAGTGGTTCTCTCTATCATCAGTGGATTTCTGTGTGTATCCTACCCCTTATTGGCGCCAATTAGTGGGTGGGCCCAAGGTACTAACCTCCCCTCTCTGGAGAGCTACAAACATGCAGATAAGTTGATGCAGATCTACTACCCTGGTCTTTTACACATTCAAACACGTGAAAATGCATTTACAGATAAGCTGGGACACTGGGATGCCTTTTCACGAATGTCACATGTACAGAGCCATGTACAGGCATCAAAACGAACAAAAAGATATGGCCTGAAAAAGATTAACATTGGGGGCTTTTTTTCCAGCCTGTTCATGTTTATTTGCTTAGCTGGAAGTGGTGTATTGTCATTTGTATTGTGCTTACTCTCATTTGGCCTCATGGTAATGAATGTGATCCCTTTCCTTTTTGTGATCATGTGCCTAACCCTTGGGGTGCTTCAATGGAAACTATGGTTACACAGCAACATTATTCAAAGTCTTGTGGTTTCACCTCAAGGAGGAAAGCATTTGTGGCAATACACCCAAGGAAGTAATCTACACAGGTGTGGATTTTTCGGGAAAATTTTTGTGTTTTGTGTTACTGTTTATGCCAAGGCCTGTTTCTCACACATAATGTCTAATTTGCGTAAAATCATAACTGCAAAGCTATTAATGTCTGGTGATGTTGAGACAAATCCTGGACCCCCTGCCGATAACCCACCTAAGCGTCTTTCTGATACTGGTAAAGATAGTTCAAATTTACAGTCTGAATCGAACTCTACTTCTAGTTTAAAGTCTAGTAATCAACCAAGTAGGAATGGTTATGGCCAAACACATTCCTCTACTCCCACAACAAATGGGGTAACAGTTCCTCCTCAAATTGAATTTCAACAACCAATTAGTGAAGAAGGAGATGTAGAGCTATTGGAAGGAGACAGTATAATCCGAAAAAAGATAACAGTATCAGATTCTGATGCTTTATCACCACAGTCATCATCAGAACTTGTGAATACAGCAACTAGTCTTCATTTCAATAAAGAAAACGTCAGTCAACCAGCAGAAACCAGTCCAACTGACTTTCCAGTGTCTCATTATGAACGTGATATGAAGTACGAAAAACAAAAGTCTTGTATGGTGCCTCCCTCGCTTAATCCAAAAGATGTCTTCACTGGTTCCTCTGATGCAGGAGTCCAAATAGAAGACAAAGAAGGAGAGGAACCACATTATGTATTCCAGCCACCTCCAGTACAGCAGACTGTTCATCCTGCTGAATCACCTAAACCAAAGTATAAATTTCTTATAGCAGATCAAGTACACACATTTTGTAAAGCAAATGAGCTCTACAGAGAGGGTAAAGAGTACAAAGTTTCTAGAGAGAACACCACATTTTATAAGTGTCCACTATGTCATTCAGAGACAAAATCAATCAACAACAGTCATATTATCCCAAAAGGTGTTTTGGATGTATTCAAAGAAGTACATAACACTGAAAATCCCTCCATACGAACTATTTATAATCTTGATGAGTGCAGAGGAATATACTCAAGAAAGCTATCACAAAACATGTTGTGCTCAATATGCGAGAAAAGTGCTAGTCATTCCGAAAAGAAACTCAAGCAACTGTATATTCATTTACTGGCCTTAAAACACACACAAAAACGTCCCTACTACTTTGAAGATAACAATGGATGGCTTTGGTTTATCCTTGCAAACATTCTGTTTCGTGGCCTCCTTGTCAATGTCAAATTAACAGAGGAACTCTTTCAGAATGAGATATTTGAGGAAACATTCTTTAACCTTTGGATGTATTGTAAGCAAAGTGATCCAAACAAAAGACCTATACGACCTAATATGAAGTTGTTTCTCTATCCAGACCGAGTCACATTCAAAGAGGAGTGTGTGGGCTTAGTGTATCCTTTCGAATTACTTGTTAGGATGCCACAGTTTACTGAGTTAGTTAGCTTTGATGAGACAGGATCTTTTCTCTATACAAAGTTTGACTATTTTCATGTTGTGCTTCCTATTGGTAAAACAGTATTCCAGCAGTACAAAAATGGACTTGTTTTAAAACGGTTCGAGAACTATCCAAATATGATTGGTGTTTTGAGACTAGCAGATCTCCCTCCCTCTGGATCATTTTTGGAACAACTTGGAACATTTGGTTCTAAACACCCATATTCATTCCCTGCAGAATTGTTAAAATATAATCTTCAATTGTGTCAAAGATACATTCCAAAAATTTGGAATAACCCCAGAGTTAAGCCACAACACCAAATTTTCAGGTCCAAATGTCATATTATCGATCCTCCTGAACTTGTTGAGGTACATTTTGATGTAACTGAATGTGTGGATGATGATCCTTCAGAGCCATTGAATAAAGAAGAACTTATTCATTGCAACTGTACAAAAGAAAAATGTAGAGACTTGATTAAGGAGGCAGTTAGACATACACCTTTGAGACATATATCAAGATTACATGACCAGATTAAAGAACAGCAGGCTACAATCACACAGCTTGAAAAACAATTAGAAGATTTGAATTTTGATAATGATGAGCTGAAGCAAGAAAAAAGTGATATATTAAAAGAAATACAAAGCGGATATAAAAGCATGCAATTCCACGATTCAACCCATGTAGTTCAAACTATGGCATTACTAGCAAAGGTAAAAAGGTTTATCAGTCTCTGTATTTTAATGAAGTCAAAATCCCGTGCTGCGCAAGAAAAATCTTCAAAAGAAATAGAGCAACAAAAGAGTGAAATATCTCAACTACGTAAAGTTCTTAAAAAATTAATGAAACGACCACCACCACGAAGACATTCTTCGTTGTCTTGTGATGAAGAGGTAGTGAAGGATAAATTTCGTAGGTCATTTAGCCACTCAGAGTCTAAGTGAAATGAATATAAAGCATGGCTATATACAGGATCAAACTGAATCCCTTTAAATTCTTACAGTGCAAAATAGATGTGCTATTATTAGTTCTTAATTTTCTACCTTTTCTACTCTATTACATTATTGTTGTTTTTTTTCCTGTGCTTTTAATGGTATACTGTGTGTAATAATTGACATGTATTACAGTCATATGTGTCCATAGTATTCTACCACATAGCTCCTGCTTTCTTGTTTGCTTTTGCCATTTCCAAAATTGCCTACAATAATAATAATTATTATTAAGGTAAAGTCTACTGGTCTTTAGTCTACTATGCAATACATTATCATGTGGACTTACAGCAATTTTGGCTTTCTCTTTGGTTTCATAGTCTGAAATCTTTTGAGCAGCTGCTTGAGCTCTGTGCTGTCTTATGTATGCAAACATTATAATAATAATTATTATTATTGTAATTTATTTTACAGCATACACTACACAAACTACCTCTGTTCTTGACGTATTCGTATCTTATTCTTAATATCACCTCTGAAAAACAAACAAACAATATCTAGGTACATTAGGATTTCTGACTTAATTTGCACACCTCGATCCCATTATATTGAACCAGCAACATCTACAAAAAAAAAAATCACCAATGGTTCTCACACTATACAGTACACCCTACCCTCAATCTCAACTAACCTGGACTGGCTTCCCTGGCTCTTCTCTGCTCATTCTTGGCTCTCTTCTTCTCATTCCTGGCCTCCCTACCTGTGGCTTTGGGGAGCAGCTCATCCAACACCTGCACACCAACATCCATACACACATTCACATTGTGCAGGCTATGTAAAAATTATCATGTGCTATATACTGTATGCATAGAATTGTTCACAGAATCACTCACCATTTCTTGGTGTTTTCTGAGCTCCTTTCTCCCTTTCTTTAGTCTCTCCCTCTCAGCCAATTGTCTCTCTTCCCGTTCAAAAACATCTTCACTTCTACTGGGTCCCTAACATTAGGTGTACACACACACAACCACAGTATCAATAGAAACCTCACTATCACAACTATAGAGAGACATACATTCACCACAACATATGATAAAATGGCAAAACATAAGCAGCTTGAAGTTGACAACACAAGCCAGAGGAAGGTCTGGGGAATGGGAATGGAATTATATGTACCTGAGAGGGTCCCATTCTCGGTCCAATAGAGGGTCCAATCATAGCTCCACTAGTCGACTGTGCCTGTCCCGGTAGCTGAGGACCAATGAGGTGTGGTCTGCCACTACCACCACCAGGTGCAGCTGCCCCTCCTCCTCTTGAGCTCTCTCCATTGTCCTCATCTCTGACGGCACTGGCAGTCCACGAGGAGACACTCTCTCTCATTGTCTTCAGCTCACCAGAGTCAATCCCCGAGGCAAACTAGAGGATGGAATAAAAACCTAAGATCACATCTAGCTCTCCTTTAACTCAATAACCATGCATTGCTTGTCCTTTAGGAGGATGGGCACCTTCTTCTGCCTCTTTACCTTCCATTTGTATTTGGACTGTGAGTCGTGTCCAACTGATGCTGTTTCAATGCCTCTATAGTACTTCTGTAAATTAATACACATGAAGAGTGAATGCCGGCATGCGTATTATCAGTCTGCGTCATTAATACACACCTTCTTTAATAAACCACTGTTTCATTTATCCACAAATTTTTTTGAAAAGTTTTCTTGAATCCTCTGATGTAAGATTGTTGAAGAACTTTCCTCTCTAAAAAATGCATGAACCAAAGAAATTCAAAATGAAAACACAGATGTGTACCTGCTAAACAATTTTACATAGTGCATAGATTTGACATACACAATGTCCAAACCTCATTTGACAGCCATATTCTGAATTCAGCACTTTTCTAAAGTAGTCGTCCATTGAAATCTTTTAGCAACAAAAGCAAAACTGTGAGATAAAAAGACTCCAGTGAAACTTCTCTAAGACAACCATCAACCTTCCTCACCTTGTTTGGATTTCTTTTTGGCTGATCGAGTCCTGGTCTCATTGTAAGCCTCTCCACTTGCACATATACTTGTTACTACACTATGAACAGACTCTGACACATGGTCCTTCACTCTGAGCAGCTGAAGCAATGCAAGCCACAGTGGCTGAGCCAGCTGCAGGAGTAGAAGAACAGACATTGATTGTTTAGCTGCCATGATTTCAAGAGTGTGTATGTGGATACTGAATGAGTGTTTTGATATACTGAAATATGCCCACTGTGAATCGGCTTTATATGCATGGAATAAGCAGGCTGCTTATGAGTAACTAGATGAAGGAGATTGTAATTTTGTGATCACAGAAAGCTTCATTCCAGGTAAACAGTTATACACTGGATTAGTCTCGCTAGCCAGCCAGACTAACACTGGATATGAAGCAGTGGAGTATAAGGTAACCACATACAAAGTTTACATTGTGCAACTCATATGCATCTGTTCGAAACCACAACTAATTTTGTGTGAGGAAATAAATCATAGGAAGCATCAAGGTTACTCATACAGATTACATGAGAAAGCACTATAATTTTCTATGTACATTTCTTGACATACATCTACTATGCAGTGCCACTTGATCTGATATCAGACTAAAAGTCCTGTAGTTTGGTAGCCCGGCGCGGCTGGAATGTGAACAGAGAGGAGTTTAGAGGAAAAGGCAGAAAAGTAAAAAATCTGCCTAGTTTCCAGAGGTATCGGATCCATATGATCACCACTGACACCAGTTGGTTTGTTCCAAAATCTGTAAGAGTGCAACACAGCCACAGCATAACATTGATTTGGTGGAAGCTTTTCGTTTAGCTATGGTGGAAAACTCCTCGCTCGTGCTGCTCGTGTCTAGCTAACTGCGCGCAGTGCGAATTAATGCGCTTATTCGAGCTGTGAATTTCACCTGACATCATGATCACATTTCCTTCCCTTTGTCAAGTCTCGGTTTGTTCAATCATGGCAAGAGTTCTAAGAAAAAAGAAGCTTGTTTCCACTGGTACTTTGTCATTTCCAGTGATTCTCAGTCTCTCTGTCATCAGTGGACCTATTTTGGCGCCAATTGGTGGGTGGGCTCAAGGTAATAACCTCACCTCTCTGGAGCTGGAGAGCTACAAACATGCAGATAAGTTGATGCAGATCTATTACACTGGTCTTTTACACGTTCAAATACATGAAAATATGTTTATGGATAAGCTGAGACATTGGGATGCCTTTTCACGAATATCACATGTACAGAGCAATGTGAAGGCATCAAAACGAACAAAAAGATATGGCGTGAAGAAGATTAACATTGGGGGCTTTTTTGTCAGCCTGTTTATGTATATTTGCCTAGCTGGAAGTGGTGTATTGTCATTTGTATTGAGCTTACTTTCGTTCAGTCTCATGATTATGAATGTGATCCCTTTCCTTTTTGTGGTCATGTGCTTTACTCTCGCTATGCTTCAATGGAAGCTATGCATTATTCAAAGTCTTGTGGTTTCACCTCAAGGAGGAAAGCATCTGTGGCAATACACCCAAGGAAGCGTTATACCCAATCTACACAGGTGTGTATTTTTCTGGAAAATCACTGTTTATGCCAAGGCCTGTATCTCACATGCAATCTCTAGCTTGCGGACCATCATAACTGCAAAGTTATTAATGTCCGGTGATGTTGAGACTAATCCTGGACCCCTTGCTGATAACCCACCAAAACGTCCAGATGATCAAGGTAAAGACAGTCCAGATAGCTCATATTTACAGTCTGAACTGAACTCTGCTTCTAGTTTAGAGTCTAGTCATCAACCAAGTACAAATGGCTATGGTCAAACACATTCCTCTACTCCCACAGCAAATGGGGTAACAACTAAACCACCAGTTAGCGAAGAAGGAGTTGTAGAGAGAATAATAATAGAATCTGATGCTTTATCACCCCTAGACCAGTTACCATCAGATAATATTCCTTTCAGTGAAGAAAATGGTCCAGCAGAAACCAGTCCAATTGATTCTCCAGTGTCTCGCCCTGATGAACCAGTGAATGTATCCTTTTGGTTTAGTGAAGAAGGCACCATACAAGACTTTCCTTCATCGTACGTCATAGCACGTTCAGAAACTGCTCATGGAATACAAATTGATGACGAAGGAGAAGGAGAGAAACCGCATTATGTATTCACATCACCTTCAGTGGCTGTGCATCAGGCTGTTCGTCCTGAATCAGTTAAACCAAAGTATAAATTTCTTAAAAAGGATCAAGTACATACATTTTGTGAAGCAAACAAGTGCTACAGAAACGAAGAAGCATATGAAGTGACCAGGTCAGATGGCTCAATATTCTATAAGTGTGCACTATGTCACTCAGAGACGAAAAAAATTTGCAATAGTCATATTATTCCAGATTGTATTTGGAAACTCTTCCAAGAAGTTCATAACTGTGCCAGTGTTCGCGTACAAACTGTTTTTGATGCCAATGCGCATAAAATAGCTTACACTAAGGCATTGACACATAAAATTTTATGTGAAACATGTGAACAAAACTCAAGTCTATCAGAAAGGAATCTGAAACATCTCTATGCTCACATACTAGCATCAAAGCATAAGCTTAAGAAAACACACAATATTATTTGCTATGAAGATGATGACGATTGGCTTTGGTATGTACTTGCAAACATCATGTTTCGTGGTCTTCTGGTTAATGTTGATCTTACTGAAGAACTTTTTCAGAATGAGGAGTTTGAAGAGGCATTTTTTTACTTGTGGGTGTACTGCAACCAACCCAAATCACGCCATATAAAAACAAATTTGAAATTGTTCCTGTATCCAGACCGAATAAAATCTAAGAATGATAGTATTGTTTGGTTGTATCCATTCGAACTGCTTATCAGAATGCCACACTATACAGAGTTGATTGGTTGTAAAGAAACTGGATTCTTTCTCTACACAAAGTTTGACTGTTTTCACGTGGTGCTTCCCATTGGAAAAACAGTATTCCAGCTCTACAAGAATGGACTTACTTTGAAAAAGTTTGAACATGACTCACATACCACTGGTATTTTGAGGTTAGCAGACCTTCCACAGACAGGACTCTTCAAACGAGACAGAGTGGATACGTGGTTACCACATTCATTTCCGAGTGAACTTATGGAATGGAACATTCAGCAATACGGACTCTACCTTCTGGTGGTTTGGAGAAACCATCAAGTACACTGTCAACATCAATTTATCATAGTTAGAAGCAATAATGTCTCAGACCTTAGTGGTCAAACATCTTGTGACATTTCTGAACAACAAACAAGTGATGATGATAATCCAAAAATGCCAGAAAGAGTTGAACTAGTAGTATTAAAACAAGACAAACACACCTACATTAAGCTGATCGATGAAGCAAAAAAGCATTCACCTCTACGGTGGGCATCAGACTTCATTTCCAGAGAAAAAGAGCAGTGTGCTCAAATGGAAAATGTAACCTGTGAAAACACAGAGTTCAAAGAAGAACGGGACAAGATTGCAACATTAATATCAAAGGGATTCAGGGACATGCAAATACATAATGATTCAACTCAAGTGGAATTTATGAAATTACCAGCAAGGATAAAGCGATTTATCAATGAATGTGTTTTGATGAAGACTCAACACAAGAAACAAATGGATGCAGAACGAGAGCGATCTTCAAAGAAAGTAAAGCAACTAGAGGATAAGCTACAATTTCATGTTAAATTAGCAAGCAGGCAGCCACCACGTAGACACTCCTCAATAAATGAGCAACTTAAGGAACTTCTACGTGGTTTTTCAGATTTATTCTGTTCTTTTTTAGTATTGTTCTTCATGATTTTAGCATCATCCTCACTCTACTATTATATTTTGCCTTTCGTATGGTACAGTGTACATGTTTTACTAACTGTATAATAACTATAATTATTATTGAGTTTGCTTATGGTAGAAATGTAAAATGTCTTAATTAAAGAGAGATGAGATAATATATACAAGATATTGTACTTTATCGCTAGCAGAATTTTTGTGAAACAAAGACAAACTCCTGACAAAAATTGAGAAGATTTGAGATTACGTGAATACAGGAATGGCCAAATCACACAATGTATTATAGTATAATTGTGCAAAAAATAATTCTGATGTTGACCATAATATGTGCATGGTTTACCCTCTAGTTTTATTCTACCACATAGCTCCTTCTTTTTTGTGTGCTTTTGCCATTTCCAAAATTGCCTATTATTTGTGCACATGTGAAGACAGTGTTGTTATCACTTGATCTTAAGATTCAAACAATTTTACTGCAATGTCACTCACTGCAACTCTAGCCTTCTCTTTGGCTTCATAATCTGATATTTTCTGAGCAGCTGCCTCAGCTCTGTGCTGCCTGTTAGGACACCACACTTACATAACATGTGCTATCACTATCACCCTACCCACCCACCTCTGTTCATGACGCAATCGTATCTTGTCTTTGATATCACCTCTCGGTCCCATTAGTGTCGAATCAGCAACATCTAGATTGAAGAAGAAGCAACTAATGTCTCAACAATAAATCTTATCAAACTATAATTTCAATCATCATGGATCGACTGATACAGTTAGAGAAAATTGAGCAGAAATATACTCTCACTGACCTGGACTGGCTTCTCTGGCTCTTCTCTGCTCATTCTTGACTCTTTTCTTCTCAATCCTGGCCTCCCTACCTGTGGCTTTAGGGAGCAGCTCATCTAAGACCTACATACCAATATCCATACACACACACATTCAAATTGTGCTATGTATATCACGTGCTATGTATGCATAGAATTGTTCACACAATCACTCACCATTTCCTGGTGTTTTCTGAGCTCCTTTCTCCCTTTCTTCAGTCTCTCCCTCTCAGCCAACTGTCTCTCTTCCCTTTCAAAAACATCTTCACTTCTACTGGGTCCCTAACATTATGTGCACACATACACACACATAACCACATTATCAGCAGAAACCTCACTATCACAACTATAGAGAGACATACATTCACCACAACATATGATAAAATAGCAAACATAAGCGGCTTGAAGTTTACAACACAAGCCAAAGGAAGGTATGGGGAATGGGAATGGAATTATGTGTACCTGAGAGGGTCCCATTCTCGGTCCAATAGAGGGTCCAATCATAGCTCCACTAGTCGACTGTGCCTGTCCCGGTAGCTGAGGACCAATGAGGTGTGGTCTACCACCACCACCACCAGGTGCAGCTGCCCCTCCTCCTCTTGAGCTCTCTCCATCGTCCTCATCTCTGACGGCACTGGCAGTCCACGAGGAGACACTCTCTCTCATTGTCTTCAGCTCACCGGAGTCAATCCCTGAGGCAAACTAGAGGATGGAATAAAAACCTAAGATCACATCTAGCTCTCCTTTAACTCAATAACCATGCATTGCTCGTCCTATAAGAGGATGGGCACCTTCTTCTACCTCTTTACCTTCCATTTGTATTTTGACTGTGAGTCGTGTCCAACTGATGCTGTTTCAATGCCTTTATAGTACTTCTGTAAATTACACAAATGAGGAGTGAGTACATGCATATTTATTATTGGTCTGGGTTATTAATACACACCTTCTTTAATAAACCACTGTTCCATTTATCCACAAATTTCTTGAAAAGTTTTCTTGAATCCTCTGATGTAAGATCATTGAAGAACTTCCCTCTCTAAAGAAAATGCACAGAACAAAGAAATTCAAAATGAAACTGATTTGAAACACAGATGTGTCGCTGTTAAACATAGTGCATAGATTTGACATACACGATGTCCAAACCTCATTCGACAGCCATGTTCTGAATTCAGCACTCTTTCTAAAGTAGTCGTCCATTGAAATCTTTTCTACATAGCAACAAAAACAAAACTGCAAGATAACAACACTCAGTGTGAGGTCCTCAAAAAGTACCATCCATCTTCCTCACCTTGCTTGGATTTCTTCTTGGCCTTCTTTTTACTCTCAGAGTCTCTTCTCTCTTTCTTACGTTTTGTAGAATCCTTCGACTTTCTCCGTTTCTCTTTATGCCTCTTCAAACTCTCTTGCTCTCTCTTCTTCTTGTGTTTGTGCCCGCCATGACGTTCACCATCACTCGACCGACGAGCCTTCTTTGATCTTGGTCTCTGTTCTTCCTCAGAGCTCTCACCCTCACTGTCAGAGTCAGTCTCAGTGTAGGAGCCATCAGTGCTTGAGGTCTGAGATGATGAATCATCTTCACTGTCTTCATCACTACTGCTGTAGTGAGAGCGATGATGCTTGCGCTTCTTAGTTTTTGATGATTTACTCCTAAAGTTTGTGTATGGATAAAGTACTGGAATAAGTGCATAGCATCAAGAGTACTAGCATCACACATGCACTAGCTAGCTCATATACTTGCAGAATTGCCATGCAACCTTTTCAAAATTATTCATTGCATGCACATACACTTGTAATATAGACACTCTGTCTAGTGAGTGTATAGCCATACCTCTCCATCTAGCTTGCTGCTTTGCTCAGTGGTTGTTTTGTAAAGGGGGTGTTTGTAGGTGCGCTTCAATTAGAATTCACCGGGTGCGCGTTAAATAGAAATTTAAGCAACTTGCACGTGGAGTGTTGTTTTGGAGAAGAAGTATAAAGCTACAAATTTTGCATCAATGGCAGGCATGCACGGTCGTGGAGGCATTCGTCCTCCTTTCAACCGTCATGGTCCACCTCTTGGCGAAGATCCTGCAAGAGACAAAGCCATGAGGTCCATCTTTGGTGAGTGAAAAGTGAACATACTGTACTTTCTAATCTTCATATTAAATGTTTATGTGAACATATTGCTCTTTTTACAGTTGCCAACATTGCATTTGAGACTACAGAAGAACAATTGAGAGCAGTTCTCAGTGAAGTTGGCCCAGTTGTCAACCTCAAGTAAGTTCAAATTATATTAAAAAAAGTCTGTTTGAAATCTTAATCCCAATTATTGCACACTGATGTCTCCAACCATCAGATTGATTTACGACCCTGCTACTGGCAAACCAAGAGGCTTTGGTTTCTGTGAGTATGAAGATGCAGAGACTGCCATGAGTGCTGTAAGGAACCTAGCAGGTAGGGAGCTCAATGGACGCCCTCTTAGGATAGACAGCGCTTCGAATGCACCTGGTGGGGAAGGGGTGAAGAGCACTTTAAATTTAGGAGCAGGTGGTCCCATTGAGGTACATGTGTGCTTATGTGTGATGTCTATATATCATTACATTGTAGCTAATAGTTAATAGACTTTTTTTTTTCTTCCAACAGCCTCCAACTTATGGTGCTCCAGTGCCTCCTGAAAATGCTCCTGAAGTGATTACAAAGGCAGTGGCTAGTTTACCGCCCGAACAAATGTTTGAACTCATGAAACAGATGAAGTGGTTCATCCAGCACAACCCTCAAGAAGCCAGACAGCTCCTCCTCCATAATCCTCAGCTGGCCTACGCCCTCCTTCAAGCCCAGGTGGTGATGAAGATAGTTGACGTGGAAACGGCTCAAAAGTTGCTTCATCGTGCTCCAAGAGGTCCGACTCTTTCGTCAACGGGATCTCAAGGTCCCCCTCCTCCTTCCTCGCACGAGCAGACACGCCCACCACCACCGTCGTCTCAACCATCAGGAGGGTTCCGTGAGAGAGAACACTTTCAGAGTGGCCCCCCACCACCACGAGGGGGAGAGAGAGGGGGGTATGGCGGACCCCCTCCCCCTAAACATGAACACTTTAGTGGAAGAATGATGGTAAATTACTAACTCATGACATTTTATTGGGAATATCAATATCATCTTAATTGCAGGCTCCTCCCCCTCCCCATGGTGGTGGTGGTGGACCTCGTGGGGGTCCTTACAGTGGTCCCCCTCCCCCCAGAGGGGGTCACCATGGTGGAGAGCCAAGTCACATGAGACCTCATCCAGGGGGTGGAGGAGGAGGAGGACCCCCTCATCCCTCCAGGGGGGATCAGGACAGAATGTCACCACAAGACCAAGAGAAGGTAACAAAAAAAGGTTAAATTTGTAGAGAACTGTAAATTGGAAATTTTCACTGTAGCTTATTAGGCACTACTATGTAGTGTACAACAGCTCAAAGATGAGTTTAGTTTTAAAGGTAAACTAGTATATGGGTTATGGTGCTAAGTGCCTCTTGGTGGCAGCACAAGATGTGTGAGATAGAATATAATGATCATCTCAATCTCTTGTTCTTTTTCAGGCTGCACTGATCATGCAAGTGTTGAGTTTAACGGACGAGCAGATTCGTCTCCTCCCTCCAGACCAACAGAGCAGCATCCTCAAACTGAAAGAACAAATAGCTAGGACCTCATGACAATGACATCATCATTTATACTTGTACACGATAGTGCATCATCAAAACTCACTGAGTAACCCCCTGTAATAATAAAATTATGATTCAATATCGTGAATTCACAGTACAAAAATTTGATATTAGTTTAAAGTAAAAATAAGTACAAAATACACTACTACACACAAAAGTCTTCAGCTAATATTGTGATGTACACACACAGTAAACAAAATCATGGAAAGAGAGGTTTATCTTCTCCCACACACACAAAGCTGCTCCAGTAAATGTAGTGAGAGTAGGATGTTTCTTCTCTGATCTTTCTCTTGGCAAAGTACAAAGCCTCTGAGGGACGAACTCCACTCTTCAAGGCGGCTTCGTAAAAATACATCGCAAACTGTTGAGCGGTATCATCAACAATCTGCCACAGTGTTGCAATCACTGTCTCCGCTCCCGCCGAACGAAACGCTTGAGCCAAACTGTTGACCGTCTCACCATAGCTGTACAGCCCATACGAAGACACACAGGTAGAGAGAAACACTATACGAGTGCCTTTCAAGTTCATACCGCAGGCTGCTAGCGAAGTGAGCTCGCCGGTTCCAGCCTCCGGTACCACTTGTGCGTGGTTTCCTCTCCGGAAAGTGTTTGAGCCGGCAAGGAGGAGGCCGGACAGGGTGTCGTCCCAGAAGGAGCTGCGACAGCCCCGTCGGTAGGGATTGGAGAACCCGTGTGTCGAAAAGTGGAGGATAAACGGTGATTTGAGCTGAAGGACAGCCATCATTGTGGCATCATCTTTCATTAAATCGGCTATTTTTATCGGAACGGTCGATTTCTCTAGCACTTTTCGTATTTCTTTTGCTTCAGTTTCTGCTCCGGAGAGAGATTCTGCTAGTGTAGCACCGCTTGCAGGGGTCTCTGAAAACAGTGATGCAAATCCTTGTACGAGTGACCCCCACAGACCCGACCCCGCTGCTGGTGTTGGCATTGCAGGGTCAAAGTTCGGAGCAGCTACAATGACACATTCTTTGGATGTTGGATCTTGAGTGGAATCTGTTTGATGACTTGCCAAGGGGTACTCAATGTTCACTAGATCGTACGCTGATTGTTTCAGCTGTTCTTGTGTGCTAGGTGGAGATTCATTCTTTTCTTGTTCTTTTGAGAGTGTTTCATAAACAGCTGCTACAGCTACTGCAACCAGGTGTCGAAGAAGCTCTCTGGACGAAGAGAGGTACGATATGGTGGTTTTCTCTCCCAGTGTTTCACCGTCTTCAAATAGGAGTAGTTCAAGTGGTAGAACGCTAAGTGACATATCGGGACACATGAACACGTGCTTCGTGTTTGGGCTATCAAGCAATGCTTGTACATCTGCAGGAAGCATGAGGTCACACAGCTCTCGAGAGTCTGTGAATACTTCCTGTTCGGATTTTGGATCGGACAGCATTTCGGACCACTTCATGGATAATGGAAGGATTCTTTTGAAATCGACGGAATAGACCAGAGGTATTTCCTTCCCTGGACGCAGTACAACCAGCACTCCAGTCAAGCCTACTGACGTTCCGTTGTCACTTTCTCCCTCTCTCTCGATACAATACTCCAGAATAAGCTGGTGCGGTTTGAGAACACTTTGAACCTGTTCGTAAGATTGCTTGAGAAGACATGGAAGTACATACTGGCCCTTCTCTTCAAGGAATTGTTTCATCTCTTTCTTATGCTGCTCGGTGAGCTGCAACAGAGTGCCTTGATCAAGTGTTGCATCCACTCTCATTTGCTGGATCACTTGAAAGGTCTTCACGTAATGTTTCCCAAGCCCAAGCTGAATGAGAATAGCTCGAAATTCTGAGTAAATGCATTTCCACTTGACGACAATATCTGCAGCAATCTTCTTGTCAATGGGCACAAAAGAACACACATTCTGCACCATCATGGTCTGGGGTGTGTGGAAGAACATCCCTGCATCATCGAGACTGAATGTGCTGTTTGCGATTCGTTGCTGGAGCAAGTTCAAGTAGATTGTTTCTCCAACTTTGCATGCTTCCGTGGCCATTTCAATCTCTCCTATGTCCAATAGCGAACCTATACATGTATTGAATAATCTCACGTGATTAAACTGAAATCAATGTAACATTGCGTTACTTACCAACACAACAGAGTAGATCCTGAGCGTACTCATGTGAGAACTCTCTGATCGAAGCTGATTCCAAATTGTCCTTCAACACTTCCAGTTTTCCTTTGGCATACTTTTTCAGTTGCTCACGATCAGCACCTCCGATCCTGCTCACTGCTTTGCCACTGAGAGGAGCATACTCCACTGGATCAAACTTGGGCTTCTCACTGAGTCGAATTTGTGCTAGAGAAATGGAAACTGTGGCTCTATCGGTGACATCTTTTGTAGCATCATCAGTTGGACAGAATTTCAGCAATTCTTCCAGCTTAGCTATGCATTCTCGGCCAAATTTAATATCCTCTTGTGTAAAGACGTAGTTGCTCGTACTAAAAGCCTCTAGGAGCTCCTTGTACACTGCAACGTGCTGTAGAAGGTAGACAGGACCGGAAAGAAGGGGTTTCTCAAAGAATGGGAGGCATCCTTGGCACGAAGTCTGAGTGACACTCTGATCGGAGTTGAGGACGTTGAGTGATATACAGCGGGCATTTATTGCGATCATGATCAAGCTAATGATCGGACTGATAATGGGATACAAAATGTGATCAACATCCGTGTCGAGCCACGTGGAGAATTCCACAGATTTTTCCAGAAAAACTGCTACAACTGCTTGAGGTACCCTGGAGATAGACGGATCGGTTTGTGAAGCTAAAGTAAATGCAGCTAGCCATGGCATTGAATGTGCAGTGGCTGGTTCGTGTCCAAACAGCTGAAGTATCCGATCGAGCTCCTGAAAGAGAGAACGAGCACAAGAAGCAATGAAACCGACTTCAACACCAGTCGTAGTGAATTCCAGCCGACACAAAAGGATATTTAGGAAGATTGTGAGGTATTCGTTGGAGAGGATTCTACAACCTTTCGGCAGTACGTCATCTCGTGGGAGACCAATTTCTTGCAGTATTCCATCTATTTTCTCTTTGAGGAGAGAGTCACTTGCTTCCAACCACTGTTCGACACAGCTTCGACATATCGTATCACTGCCTCTAAGTTTATACCCCTGTTCGGCAGCAGTCAGAGCTTGGCTACTCTCTCCCAGACCAACCAACGCCACACTCTTCCTGAGATAACCACGAGCAAAGTTGGGAGCCAATTCAATACACTTGTTGGCATCTTGAAGAGCAGAGTCAAACTGATTTAGCTTTGAGTAGGCAAGGCTTCGGTTGCTGTACGCTGTGTGGCTAGTAGGATCCACACTCAGGGCAGACGTGTAGTGGATAGCTGCATCTTTGTAGTTCTTCTGTCGAATACATTCGTTTCCTTTCTCCTTCAGTTCATCATGAGCCATCATCCTCACCCTTAGCTAGGAAACTAATTGTAGGGGTTTTCTCATTCATACGCGCATGCTCAGTAAAACAGTACATGCACAGCAGAAAAATTATGTAAAACAGACGTCATAACTCAGTATAAGAGAATGATTGAGATGTATTGTCTATAGATTAATAATAGAAATAAGAATCTAATAAGATTTCTAATTATTAATATATAGAAAATTTTATACAATCATGAATTGACTGAAAAGCTAAAAACAATCATCACAATATTATGCTACTTGTGATGCTTGTACTTTCTCTTCTTTGCTGATGGAGGTTTGTCCCTGACCTTCTCCTCTTTCTTGCTCTCTCTGTGAGCTGACGAAGATCTCTCGTGGTCCTGACTCATCGTGGAGCACTGAGAGTCACTAAACTCGTCAACGGAGTCGTTCACCAGGAGTTCCTCGGTGATTGTTGCCACCTCTGGATCGTGAGGGAGAGTGGAGGAGTGAGGGTGGTTGGCCTGTGGGCAAGAAAGATGGGAGATGGGTCTTTGTATAGCAGGAAATTTGGAAAATTGGCAAATTATTCTGCAAATTGCCAAACAGTTTACACACATATAAGCAATGCAACAATCATGCAGAATTAAATCGCCTATAATATCAAAATATAATATTTACCCACTGTATGGTATTTCAGATGCTAACCAAACAACAGTAAGCTGGTAGAGAAAGACACTGCTACCTTTTGGCTTCTAACATCTAGATTTATATTTGTGTTCACCTACGTAAGTGCCAGAATAAGACTTCCATTGTTGCAGTAACCAGAAGGTATGGGACAAAATTATGCAGAGATCTGACTGGTAAAGGGTAGCCTATCACAAATATGACTAACAACCTTGAACACTAACCATATTAGGTCAACAAAGGCTCAAGTAGACGTGAATAGAGTTTACCTATATTGGGAGCACAGCTGGGATTGGGCAGAGCAAGTGGTACAGAAGTCATACTGAGAATAATTCATTCATATTAACATAAAGTATACCTCAAAATTAATATGCATCAAAGTGCAATTAATCAATCAAAGCATGTTTTTTTTTAAACTCATAATCGCGGATAACCCCCCTCCCCCCAAGAGATTTTAACAACAACCTCAGTGCAACAACAAAAAACAAAGATTAGTCAAAACTGATGACATCACACGCACAAGTAAACAACCTCACAACAAACCAATGAATAATTTTCACTAGTAACATTCCAATTACCGAGTCACTACAAATCTAATTAAGCCAAAAACTAATTTAAAAAATCTGACAAATGAACGATGTAATCATTACATCATCACTATTATGTCTCAACTAAATTACACAAAAAATGCTGACAAGACACCTATTAGTAAATTCTTAGACTAAACTACCTATTATGTAGACAACTAATACAAGCACACACCAAATTTTCCCTGAAAAAAGGCACACAGAATTTCTGGCAGCCATACTTGTACGGTCATGTGATGCTGGCAATTAGCGAGTTTGTTTGTGAGTCAGTCCAAGAAGCCATGGTAAAATGCAACGATAATTGAATAAAGACATGAAAAAATGACGGAATCTCTGCGTTCAAACGATTAGAATGTAATTTGATTAGCTCTACAGGAAGAAGAGTCGTTTCTCAAACATACCACACTCACCAATAATGGGGATCTCTCACACACACACACAACAGAATAATTATGTTAATGCATTCTCCACTTTTTTTTTTAAATCATCGAACTCCATCAACTTTTAAAGATACAATGTGGAACAGGGTAAAGGGTTAAAATTTTAATGGATATGGAACTGAATCAAGTGATAACATGACAAAGCAGCTGTCTATGGTGGCTATACACATGTACACATGTGTTAGTGATGCTAGGGGGTGTGGCTACTAGTCCGTGGAGTCGCGGGAGGTATGGTGGGCATGACTCACTGTGTGTGAAGTGACCGATGAACGAGAGAAGAGACGTTCTGAATCGGAAAATCGCTTCCTCTTTCGTTCATTCTTGTTCTGTGACCTGTAGCAGATTGGAAATGAAATGAAGAACAGTTCAAATACACAAATTTCACCGATTATTTTGTGAAGTACACGTACTTGTTCTGTGTTTGATAGCCATCCCAGCCTCTTATGACGTTTCCATATGCCAGGGTGTCTTCCAAGTAGCTACCCTCAAAGGCATAAATCTGACGTTCCAGATTAGCTAGGCTCTCCTGTAAACACATACAAATACATAGCAGGTGTGTATTAGGTGCAGTGCGTTTCCAATTAATGCCCTCCATAAACAAAGAAACACCATATCCACGGTTACAAATACTCACTGATAGTTCGTTTCTTCGTTTTAACAGTTCAGCTAGTTCTGCTCTCGTATCAGGATGGGCAGCCATTGCTTCTATAGGAAGAACTCGGCACTTCTTAAGTTGAGTTACGAGTTTGAAGGAATTTCAAATTTAACCCTTTTCAAACTGAACTCGTTACTGACAAAATGGTAAAGGTCGTCAAACTTGAGCAAAGGACAGGAGAACATGGGTTCAACTCTTAGCAGGATTTTCAAGTCTTCAGCAGCCGTCAAGCCGACAACCAGTAGAGCCATTGACAGAACACCACAATCTTCCAATGGTATGCTTTAATATATCACCCAATTACCCCAGGGACATGCATAATTACACCATAAAAGTGTAACTATGTACCAAATACATCTGGACATGGTACATATATTTGACCTCACACATACTTGTAACTTAAAAATGGATATCTGTTCTGATTGCGTATCAAGTCAGCTGTTATTCAATCATCACTATAATAGCATTAGTTTTGATATAACGTGTTGACCAATTCTACCTTTATCAGATGAACACGGTATGCAAACATTGATCACATGTGCAAGCACACACACATGTATAAATACTACTCATGCTCTAGGCCTCTCTAGCACCAGTAATGTAAACATCAGCTTCTTGTTGTGGCATTCTTAGCATTCCTCACATAAAATAACACCTTTTCTCTAGCAGGTTGCAAGTTACCCTAATGTAATGTGAGTATCCAACATAAACCAACAATGACACTCTCTCTCCACATACAAAGAAAATAAAGTTTTTTTGAATAAGAATGTTTGTGTGTACGTGTTAGCTGCCTCATGTAAAGTGATCTCTTAGCCTACACTTCACATCCTGTGGGGAAATGGGATATAGTGTGGTTGATAATTAATTTTATGGTAATGAAGAACAATAGTTATGATAATTTGGGATAAATGAGGAACCATGTTTATGTGAACTATCAGTTCCTCTCCAAAATTTCATCATAATTTTCACCTCATGAAGAGCATAGTAGGCATGCTGGCTAACCATTTTTGGAGTAGGATGCACTGCACACATGCATACACCTCAGTTGAATAGCTAGCTGCTACCTAGGCATGGAATCCTTCCCTTAATTACTCACAGCATGTGCTCTCTAACGTGCCTATTAGGTATGCGACTGTGTGTGTGTGTGTGTGTGTGTGTGTGTGTGTGTGTGTGCATGTGTGTACATAGGAACATGAGTACTTAAGTGGGGGTGTTCATATGCATGGGCCTAATATCTCCATAAATGCTCAACTACTTTATATAATGCTAATTGATTAATTGCCATGGAAATAATATACAATATCGCATGGATACCATTGTCTGAAGCCACTGTTCTTGTCTCTATACCATCAGCGTGGGCCAGCCATTGCAAGCCATTAAAGTTACTACAAGAACATTAAGAAGAAAAACTAAACTTTCCCTGAAAAGAAAAGAAAATAAAAGAATAAAGCACCCAGCTGTTCTGTGCTTTGTGCATGAGTGATTGATTGGAATTTTTCAAATTCCTTCGCTATCAGAAACCCGCCCCTCACTGTTGTCCTATTGTGACCTAAAAAAACAACTGCACAATAGGTGCTGCTGCTACACTCCACATTGAATGAACACAAAAGAGTTTGAAATGCATTGTGTGTGTGTGTGTGTGTGTGTGTGTGTGTTGTGTGTGGCTAGCTACATACTTGTTCCCATTAATGTCCTTGTGGATGTTGACTGAGTTGTACCAAAGGCATATAGGCTTGTTGTGTGGTTGTGTGCGAATCTTATGTATACACAAATAAACAAGAGCCCCCTGTGATGCCTAAAGGTCCCACGGGCTAAATGAACACCAGCTGGCACTGTTGACACTGTTGGCTTTGAACAAACTGTCACGAGTACGTAGACAGTCTTCAATCGAATCTTACTTGCTTTATATGTGACCTTATGGAATTCCTTACATAATATATCTGAAGGAAGCTATACAATGTGCCATGCATTAAATTTCTATGATTTATATTTGCCAACATACATGTGCAGATCTTTAGAGAGCTTGATTGCTGATTTTACGCATTACTGATGGTATTCCACTAATGTTGATCGCTTGTTTATCTGTCTATAGATAAACTATCTATTTTGCCAAGAGCACATTATTGGATTTGCTTACACTGCTCATACCAGACATAATGGACAGCTGGAGTTTCATCATCAGCTAAAATAGTACAGCTAGCTATAGGCCAAGCTACACACACGGCGTGCTATACTTTATACCATGACATTTTTTTTAAAATTATAGGTGGATGTATAGCCCCTATTGTTGCATATACAGTCTCCTGTGGATGTGAATGTGTGTGTCCATAGTATGGTATGTGGTGAGGGTCCTTTATTGCTACAGAGACAATTTTTTTCTAAGTGCTGTTTTGTAATGCAATTGGCACCAGATTTAATGGGCACTGTTTAATCAAAATATCTGCCATTAAGTTTGGTTTTCTTAAAAGAGACTTCCATTATTCATTGCTGATCTAAGGCGTAAATATAACAGGCTATCACTCAGCTCTAGTAGTATTAGAACTGATGCTTCCAAAAGACAGAAAAGGAAACGCGTGCGTAGTTTAATTGTTCCGAAAATGTCTTCAAATTCGCTGAAACAATTTGCTCGCTAATGGATCAAAGTGCCTTCCTATTCCACACGTGGCATTCCTAGTTGTACCACTTCACGCATACACACGTCAAACGACAAGAGCTACCCTTTTACTGAAAAATGTCCACTTTTGCTCGTGCGATTGTAATGTTATGTGGACTGCCATGAGACTACATGAACGGGTCAGCTATGGCAGGTATGGCCCACTCCCACCTTAGTCGTGAGAGGGGCTCTTACTGAGGAATGTATAGAAACACAGTTTGCAAGTCCTCCCACTTTTCAGTGACATTACTTTAGATGTCAATGACAGTTAGTATTATTATTGGTGGTATAGTTATAGTGATGGTGGTGTGATTTGTAATTTGTCATCCACAGATTGGTACTAATTATTGGGTTTAGCTCGTGGTTGAGCATTGAATCTCTCTCTCTCTCTCTCTCTCTCTCTCTCTCTCTCTCTCTCTCTCTCTCTCTCTCTCTCTTCTCTCTCTCTCTCTCTCCTCTCTCTGTATGCAGCGTAGCAATGTATAGATTCTTGGAAATTTGTGAAGGAATTGAGTGCCTTTGACAGACAATCACTGACACGCTCCATCAGTTACCTAAATACTGAGCCACGCAGCATGTCAAGGTACATGCACATGTATCAGTATATCGTAACTGGGACAACCGTCTAACTGTGTCTATCAATGTTCTCGTTCTGTTTGGAGGAAATGAACCATTCTTTGTTTCTTGCTACACAAGTTTCAGTCACATTCACCCGTGTTCAGATGGAGGAAATGATGACCAAGTTTCTATCATGCTCACTTTGGATGTCGTGCCTGCTGTGTGGTTGTGTGCATGTGTGCATTGTGAAATCTCACTATGTTTGTTAAGTAGTGTAGCTGGTGAGAAGTGGACATGGAAACTAAATGTTGTGAATGCAGTGAGTGAGGTCATCCATTGCATAAGGTTGAGAGGTATGGCCAGGCTCTGGCCAGCTCCTAGCCTGACTTCAAGAGATTTGCAAGCACTGGCTCTTAGACGCCTGCTTAGTGCACAGGTGTCCTAGCTTTGGCAGGTGTGTGTGTGACTGCTTAGAGCTTTGCTCTGCGAGTAGCAAGAGAACGTGTGTGTGTGTGTGTGTGTGTAATCTTAAGAATGTGTAGCAGACTAATGCAGTGTCCTTGAGTAATAATAGTGTGTGTATCTACTTTTTGTGTAGCTTATCTCTTAAGCTAAAGATATATGGTCAAATCTCACTCTAAACATGTACTTACCGACACACACACACACACACACACACACACACACAAAGGGTCACCTCAATCTTCATCGTCCCCACGACCTCCAGCTGCTCCCCCTAGCGACCCAACCCTACACAATCCTAGCAACAAACTCCTCACATATCTCAAAGATGTCTACGTGGAATCAACAATGGACATAGTCACAGTAAGTCACTCACTGAAATACCCTATAATATTATAGGACATTTTTTTCAAGTACTATTGCAATGGCAAGGAAGACAATCTTTGAAAAACTGTGAAATCTCATTGTTAGCAAATATGTGAAGTTTGTTTCCCTTACTACATTGCAAAATTTGCGGATTTTTTGTTTTAGAGGATTGCTACCAAATCTGCAAAATCTGTGAATAATTTGCTTCCCATGAAACACATGCCCTATACGGTACATCACAATGAGAACTCACCACTGATGTAATATATATGCACTGATGTGACATGTGCACATTTTTGCAATAGTAACTGTTGCTATCAGAGATGGAAGTTAGAGGAGGATTTCAATGTTTTGGTAGCCATTTCTGCCATTTCCTAGTTTAGCCATCAATTAAGATCAAAGATAGTCAGTCAGTGTCACATCTTGAGATTTCTGTTTCTAAATTTGACCGGAAAAAATGTACCCATTTCCTTCTTCCAAAAAAAAAAAAGCACTTGACAATGTACCAAAGCTCCGTGTTTGAGGGTATCTTCCTGCTCAGGCCTTATTGCCTTCACCCCTACACTTACGAGATATGGATGGACCATATGCAGTTCCTACTACTTGCAAATAAATGATGTATCCAATTATGTAAACAGCAATGCATGCCAGAATCAATTTCCCGTGCAAATAACCAGAGGAGGGGAAGGTATTATTAATGAGTGAGTAAACCCTACCAGTTAATTACTGATGACTTATATGTATACCTAATACATAATTCCATATAAGTATAAATATTGTATGTACACCTGTATTGGAATATTATATACATTGGTAGTTGTATTAAGTTGAACAATGCTCAGAAATAGCTCTAATTAGCCGATCGTTGTTTTGTTTGTGTGCCTGCTAGTAGGGGGTTACGCTCAGGTTGCTACAAGTATGTTCTGAATGTGGATCCGATGCCAGGCTGGGAATTGCACTGAGATCTTCATGCTGGTCATGATATAGTGGGTCGATTGTGTGTGTGTGTGCGTGTGTGTGCGTGTGTGTGCGTGTGTGTGNGGTGTGTGTGTGTGTGTGTGTGTGTGTGTGTGTGTGTACACGTCAAGACTAGATTCTGATGTGTGGTGAAGGAGATACTCAAAGTGTCTTTGTAATTCATTTTCTCATATAATAGTTTTGTGTAAAGTTGTCTGATAACTTGACCTCTGAGATTTTTCCCAACAAAAAAATGTGTATTATTTTGTAGCTGCACACAAACCTTTTTGGAGTAAGAAATCTTTATAGCCATACCATTATGTACAGTCTGGTTTGCTACTATTGGGTATACAATAATATCTTTTCTACACATAAATAATGTGGAATGTGTTGGAAGTTCACAACCAAACTTCAGACTAAATCTTTGCCTGATTCACTCTCAATCACAGTTGCTTAATCATCATTGTTAGTAAACTGTTTAAGATTGGTGGTGTACCACTACCCTCTTGTGTTTTGGCCCAAGAATGACTGGCATTGGGAGTAGTGTTACAAGAAAAGCTAGCCATGTGTTGTTGGAGAAATATTATGGTATAGAATTCTTTTGTCACCTTCTTTCCAAACATCCATCCATCCATCCTTCCTTCCATCCATGGGCTAGCTAGCTATAGCTCCTTTCATTCAAATGAGAATGGAAGGGCATATATAAACCTTTATCCACAGTGGTTTACAGGAGATTTAATCCACTAGTTAGGCTAATTCTAAAGCTTGACCTGGTAGGTTTTTTCACTGATGGTTATTTAGGCTAATTTAAGTCTTCATTTCAAGTACCTAAAGCTATTGCTAAGCTCATATATTATGTATATAGCTCTCCTTTGCATTGAATGTCAAATGCAAAAGCTTCATTCTGTTGTGCATACGTTCTCAACGATGGTATTCCCTCAACAATTCATCCATTGAGTCGGCCCACGTTTAGCGCAATGTGCACTTTGTTTAAGAAGGCCATTCTTTTTTTATTGTACTAACACAACCGTCCTTTCATGTGGCCACAAAATTTGTCAAAGTTGATAATTGGTTTCAAATTTCAAACACGACATCACCATCACTGTCATATTGGGCTATGTTGATTCAGAGTAACATATGCCTCTGGCATGCATATGCTGGGGAAATTATTTTTCGGGTAATTTTATATATAGTTGTCACATGTGTGTATATTGTGTTGTGATTAATCTTAATTGCAGGGGTTAATTGAGTTGATTTAGACTCAATTTTGTGGTTTGGTTGGTTAATAGCTTGGTATATATGTGGTTTTTCATTCAATTTTTTAAACTTCGTACCCCCTGCATACTGTTAGAGAGCAAGAAATAAACTCACACTTACAAGTAGCATTTTGTGGGTAGAAGAAACGTCATAATTGTGCTCAAAGTGTGTGTGTTTGCCATAGCCTAGCAACCAAAGTTTTTATAGGCTAATTGCCGGTTACTGGATATACATGTAGGTGGAGGTACTAGGTGACAATAGAGTAGCTATAGAGGTCACAGGGGAACAAACTAGTTGCATGTCCTTAAGTGTGATTACTCGACCGTGCATCGGTACCCCCCACTTAAGAGTCATGCAAGTATTCTATGCATGTGTGTGTGTGTGTGTGTGTGTGTGTGTGTGTCTGTGTGTGTGCGTGTGTCGTCTACCTGTCGTCCTCACTAACAGTATCACGTATGCTCTCTAGTTGCTTGGAGCTTGAAGCATTCTGACCGGTGCAGTATCATAACAGTGTTGCACTATCCTAGTGTGTTTTCGCCCTTAGCCCGGGTTAAATTTAGCTGGGATACTCGATCTGGATCATGGTGACAGGCTATTATTAGATCAAGGGTAGAAACTACTTTATCTATTGGTTTAGGCACAATGATATGTTGTTGATGGCCTATCTTCTCTCTCTCTCTCTCTCTCTCTCTCTCTCTCTCTCTCTCTCTCTCTCTCTCTCTCTCTCTCTCTCTCTGGGGGGGTTCTTTCAAAGGGGTTTCACTCATTCCTGTTCCTTGTGCTGTAGATGAATGGACATGTACTGTATGTGTATCCATGTGTTCAAAGCCATGTAGAGGTTTTGTACTTTCATTTATTGAATAGACTTGTTCTACACATACACTACTAACAGTGCAAAGTTTGCATGTCAAGTTTGTTGGTCTAGAAGATAGATCTACAGCTTTGAAGTTTTTGTTCCAACGATTCAATAGACTTTGTGTGCATAAGTTATGTAAAGAGTGAATGAGATGAAATTAATAGCCAATATCTCAAGCCTAGTATACAATTTGCTATACATAACTCTTATATGTTTTCTCCATAAATTATGGGACCTATGGTTATAGCTAGTGCTCTGTATAAATTATTCATAAGTCTCTTTAGTAAATTTTAATGTAAGATTTATAACCCATACAAGCAGCTGCATCGTATTAATCTATCAAAACCAGCTGTCACTGGGCACTTTACCACTGCACCATGCATCCAATGTGTTGGTAGTGCGAGTGGGTATTGTAGTGAGGCACATGACGGTAGTGCTCACCTGTGGAATGTCGAGAATTTGGCCAACAAGTGGTTTCACAATGTACAAATATGCTAGGAATGCTCATTGGGGTGTATCATATACTGCTACCTGGATCCCCTGTGCTCTCAATGATTATATGCAGCGGTCATTATTATCATTATGCGGTCAGAATTGTCCCTCTCAGAACGATATTCACAAGGACTTGACAAGTCTTAGAGTGTATATAGTGGACACTATACGTATTTGTACATTGGCTACATAGCTGACATATCTACCAGCTATGATTAACGGTGTGTTTTTTGATCGAGTAGAACTTGACAAACGGTCAATTTAGAAGTGTGAGGCATTCCTTTGCACATAGTGAAGGTAATTCTACACTAACCACAGCACACACGCTGTATAAACTTGGATACATTGCGAACACGTACAAACCCAGAACTGTAGCTAGCCTCTTTTTCTGGAAACTCTTTTGATGGGGACCACTGCTGGAGATAAAGTCTCTCTGTGGGTGCATGTGTGTGTGAACTCAAATTCCATTGTGTTCTTGGTATGAATAGCTAAAAACCCGGTTCAAAGCAGGTGTTCATAATATGATAAATAGCCTATATATGTATGTACATGTATGTGTGTGCTGTGCCGTGTGTGTGTGTGTGTGTGTGTGTGTGTGTATATAATATAGACCACATTGATAACCCCCGAAAGGTTAAAAGCATACTTGAGCTTGGTTTGATTGTGATAAAGAGCATCACATTCCTCGACTGTTTGTGGAAGTCATGATAGTTTTATGGTGACAAAGCTAACACATACCAGACAAAGTTACGTGCTCATTTCAACACAAGACAATGTTCATGCATTCTCTGTACCCACTGTTTTGGTTGGGCACAGAGGTGATATGGGTTCGAGATGTGATGGATTTTTGCGGTGTGTGTGTGTATACGTTCATTATTGTTGGGTGATAACATGAAAACTGCAACAAACTATGAGTACACACTCACACACACACACACACACACACACACACACACACTCACACACACACACACACACACAGCAAGAGAATCCCTTTGCATCCGAGAGACAAAAAAACACCTCTAAACTGCCTCAAGACAGAGCAGCCATGTACGATGACCCATTCCACCCCGAGCAAATAAAAGAAGGCTACCTCACAGTTCAACAAGTTTTGCAAGTCCTTGAAAAGGCTCACAAAGACAGCGCTGAATGGAACTCGACCAAACTAGCTAATCATTATAAAGTTGATCAAGTTGACGTGGAGAATTTGTTAAAGTACTTTGGTAGCTATAGAAACCTGGGCTCTGTGAAGGACAACCACCCTAAGCTAGAATTTCACCAACTTCACGAGTGACAGGAAAAAAGTACACGATGTCATCATTACATCATACATTAATAATTATCAACAGACAACAGACACTAATTATTATCATTACACAATAAATTCTTCACTATGTTGTAATGTGATAATATTTCAGTGATCACACATAATTATTAGGTGACTCACACATAGTATATGTATACGCGTAATATTATGATATGTGGACCAAGCTATTTCAGCGGCCATATAGCAGTACATGTACGTCATTCTTATGTATTATGCAATGTGTTCGCTAGTAGCCAGGATATGTATTACATTGTACAGCTGTTCTTGTTGATCTAATCCCATAGTGTGTGCTAATTCAATCAGCGTATTAATGTGTGTGTGTTTTGACAGACGGAGCCTGAGCTTAATTGAAACAGGTGTTAGGCTTAACCGTGCAACAATGTACAATTAATGATGCCGGCTGTCATGCAGAAATGCATGCTTGACTAATTTTCAAAAAGGAAAAAAAAATTGCACAGACCCCATCCAGCTGCATGCAATATCACACCCATATGCCATTACATCATGCACCTCTCATTATTTCACCACGAGTAATTTTTAATATCTTGGAATTTGCGTTTTTTTTTCTACCATAAACTACAGGAAGTAAGTTTGTTTCCATACACTTTTACTTACAACTTTTGCTAGCACATTGTGTTACTTTTGTATACAAGTCTTGTACACTCAATGGAACAATGTATCGGGATTCTGCTAATATGCCGGCTGGACTTGCTACGCTTATGATATACATGTGGGTCAAACATAATACTATCTGGATGCTGCGTATTGACTTTATAAGCATACAGACACATGCACGTGATTGATTGTGTGAGTGTATAAAGTACATGTGTTGTTGTTAGAAATATGCAGTAATAGCTAATGCAATGATCGCCAACAGGTGGATCAGTGTGTGCTCATAAAATGATCAATTATATAGTCTATTTGTGTGGTATGATTGGTTGTGTTTATTTCCAATGCACGGAGCATTTAACTCTAACCAATCGGCTCTGTTTCTCCCGCCCACCAAATCAGACTGAATGACGGCAGCTGTCTCTGTACTATAAACACATTAATGTGCATTCTTCCAGGGAAATCCACAGGTCGTGAATTCCATTAGAGTGAAATTTTATTCTCATATTAAATTTATTATTGTTGAGACTAGGACAATATTGCATTGTTGACGGTTGGTGACTTGGTTCCCTGTGAAGAATTGATGAGGATTACGTAATTACTGCTGAGCTGTGCATGTGTGTCTACTCTAGTAATCAACTATAGTATTTGCTTGTCATTAGTTGCTATGGCAACTCCATAGCAACAATAATGATTGTAATGCTAGCTAATAATTGTCAGTGGTGCTTCAATGGATTTCATCGAGGCCTACATAATTCCATAATGTATGTGTGAGAGTGTGTGTGTGTGTGTGTGAGAGAGAGATATAGACTTTAAAAATCTCAATTTTGCAGATGCCTTTTTGTCTGTGTTCTTATCAAATTCACTTTGTTTTCTATTTAAGTGAAGCTTGTTTGTGCAAACTAACCCACTTTGTTGTGAATATTAAAGCTCCGTTATCAAAGCCAATCTAATCAAGATAACTGCTAGGAATCTCTTGGGCTTTTCTCCCGTCCAAGAACCTTCAGAAGTTGCGTCTGTACCCTAATCACCTTATTCTTTTTGAAGTCCATGTACCATAATACAAGTCTTACAAGCAGACACTCTCTCCACCAACACACACACACACCACACACACACACACATACACACATACAGGCATGCATGCATGCACGCCATACGTCGTAAGCTTCAAAGTGTCTACCACAAATAGAATGAAGACTGAGACAGGCGACAGGTCGCTGTCGTGCGACACTTTGTTGTAACTGTACAACAATGCAGCAACCATACTGCCAAGTATGCCAAAAGGATTCAATTACAATTAGAATATAATTCACAACACACCAAAAAAACGATATGTAGTCATACATAGGTTAGTGCATACGTATCGTGTAAAATTTTCCTGGAATTTCCTTGTGAGTTGTATAAGGAGTGGGTTGATCTGTAGCTACACACACGAGTTACAAGCAAGGTATGTGCCCACTGCCTTGACTACCTCTTGCGGTTGAACAATTAATAATTCATATAAGCCATACTGCACCACCGATGTATGCTTTGTTCCCACTGAAACAGCTACCATCTATGTCGTAAGAATTATCTCCTATGTGTGTGTGTGTGTGTGTGTGTGTGTGTGTGCGTGTGTGTATGTGTGTGTGCATGTGTGTGTGCATGTGTGTGTGTGTGTGTGTGTGTGTGTGTGTGTGTATGTGTGTGCGCGTGTGTGTGTGTGGTGTGTGTGAATGTACATTGGAGCATATGGGAGCTACTGTTGCTGCATTGATTCACTCAATAGAGGAGGAATCTGAAACATTTGGGTACTGAGAAATTCAACCAACATATCTGAAATGTTCTTGGGTTACTCCCTTACAGTCAACTTTATACTGTACCTAGCTTTGAGTACCACACACACACGCACACACACACACACACACAGTGACACGTACATACATTATGATATACACATCCTCTCTATATACTACACATGTGCAACGACTCTGTTTAATAAAGTGTGAATAACTAGATGTTCGGCATAACTTGCAGCACACCTACTGATGCTGTTTTGCTGTCGGCTCCCTTTGTACCCGTTAGTGCTATGATTGACATAATTGAAGACTTCACTGTGTCTAACCATTCCACAGATCCTTGGGATTGAAGCATCTAATTAGGCTTAAAATAAAATTAAGGAATTAAGATTTATACCAGCACGTGTATTTGTTTGTTTGTTCATGTAACGTTGTGCAATAGAATGCAGGTAGCAAAATTCACATGGTCGCGACAGAAATTCCCCGACAAGACACATTCTTTAGTGGCAGAGATGAACTGACTTTAAATCTCACAAAGATGTCTCAACAGCTGCCTAGCCTCATTCTCAGTCAATCCTCACAAATTTACATGCTGAAAAATGTGATATTCGAACGAGACTATAACTTATACGTGTGCTTAATTCTTTAACCATGCACTTTATTACCTAACTCCATGAAGAATTGGAGGCCTCTGTCCACCGTATTCCGCATTATAAGTCTTTCATGCATACATGCTTGCGATCGATCACACAGTTAGATGAATTGAGAATTTCAGACTTTCTTTACTTTTTGAGCATCAATTGATGATGATGAATCAGATAATTGGCAGAGAAATGGAACAAAGGGAAGCACAAACGAGAGCAGAGAGAGAGAAATTCACTACTGAATGAAGTGGTAAAAAGTAACAGAAGAATGAGAAATAGAGAGAGAGACAAAAGTGTGAAAGAGAGAGAGAGAGAGAGAGAAAGAGAGAGAGAGAGAGAGAGAAGAATGGCTGGACATACAAATGAAAACACAAAACAAATTAAAATCATGTACAATTAGCTATACAAACAATATTATTTGGAATAGAAAGAAAAAAAAACTCTGCAATAGCTATAGACACAAGTGCATGCATGGTGTTTGGTGAACAAAAACAAAAAAACACCCAAAAAAACATTTCTAAACCAGCTAGACGTTTAATGGGCAGTATAGACACACACACACACACACAGTTTGGTTGGCACACACAATACTAAATGATGTATTCACGTTCTCATACGTAGACGGGTTGAGGGGTGGATTTTTTCTTCTCCCTTGTGAGGGGTGACTGTGTGGAGGGTGGAGGTGGTGAGGGTCTCGGAGGGGGAGGCATCGGATCTCGAGACATGTGAGAATGGGAATGAGACGGGTTTGGATTCCCCGTGTACACGGAAGCGGGTGTGATGGTCTGTTTTTTCTCACGTCCAGTCCCTCCCGGATAAAACCGAATGAACGTCCACTCGTAGAATGCGTGTTCTGGTTGTCCCTTGGGAAGCGAGGAGACATCGTGTTGCTTCTTGCTCTGCAGCTTCTGCAGCTGGCTCTGAGGAATGGGGTCAAAGTTTGAAGTGTCCGATTCGTACATGATCTTTGGAATGTACGGGGGTTCGTAGTTCCTGATCCCGACGCTCCAATCAATGGCACTAAAGAACGGATGCCTCTTAATCTCCTCCACGCCATTCCTTCCAATCCTGTCTGTCTGGTCGCAGCAGAAACAGAGAATCAAATCAGCAGCTGCTTGCGACATTGGCGAATGGCGTGGGATGTGCAAGTATTGAGACCAGTTCATGATCTTGAGTTGAGTCTCGGCAGGTGTGGGGGCCATGAACGGAGGCTGTCCGACCAACATTTCGTACATGATGACGCCGACCGACCACCAATCGCAGAGTTGAGTGTAGCCCACTCTTCTCAGAATCTCAGGTGCAATGTAGTTCGGAGTGCCGACCAGTGAATGAGCAATGTATCGATTGTGATGGTCCTTGTCTTTGACTCTTCTCAGCTCAAGCGGTTTGATGGGCATCTCATCCTCCCATTGACCGGGCTCCATGCTGTGATGGCGCTGGTGGTGACCCTTGGGGAGATATCTCTTCGAATCGTGTGTCCATCTAAAGCCGGTACAGAGTCCGAAATCGGTCAACTTGATGTGACCGTCGGCACCAATGAGGATGTTGTCGGGTTTGATGTCGCGATGAATGAAACCCATCTTGTGGACCGATTCGATGGCACACACAAGCTCAGAGATGTAGAAAAGTGTGAGATGCTCGGGAAAGGTACCCAGCTTGATCAGGAGGCTCATCATGTCTCCACCTGGGATGTATTCCATTACAAAATAGAGATTTTCGATGTCTTGAAAAGAAAAGAACAGCTTCACGACCCACTCATTGTCAGCTTCAGCTAGGATATCTCTTTCGGCTTTTACGTGAGCTACTTGGTTTCGTCTGAGCACGTCGGCTTTTCTCAAAGTTTTCATGGCGTAGAGCTTCCTCGTGTCGACCTTCTTGACTAGCGATACAACACCAAAAGCTCCAATCCCTAGAGGCTTGACCGTCTCAAACATCTCCTTGTGCATCTTGGCCCGTTTGATTCGAAGAAAGTTCGACTCCTTTTGATACAAGATTCGTCTCATCTGCTCCGAAGTAGCTTCATCTAGACCCCTCTTTGCCATCTCTTGTTCGAGTTTCAATCTCCTTTGTTGTCTCTGTTGGTACGATCTGTAGATGTTCTCGATATGCTGCTCCATGAAGAACTTGAAGGCCTCAGGCGGGACAGACGGTCTTCGCGGTGTGTGTTCCTCTTCAATTCCACTGTCCGACAACTCGTTCGTCGGCGTGAACTGCATTGAAGGATAGTCCTGGTGTCCCTTGAAGAGCATTGTGCGATCGTATCCAGCGGGCGGTGTTTCTCTCATGTAAGAGAAAGGAGCAGAGAAAGGAGAGTAGGACTGAGGGTGCACTTCGGGCGGAGGAGAGACGTGAACGTGTGTTCCCTCCTCGGGAGAGCTCCTTGCTCCGTACGTCGGTGTGCTGCTCGGGATGTAAGGCGGTGAGGTTCTAGTCGGGGAGGAATCAGAGTGGATGTCGCTGGAGTCGACTTGGGTCTGTTGTGAGAACTTTGTGCCCGTATTGCTGCTGTAGTGACTGCCATATGATGAGGTATAGGACGGTGGGGGGCCTTTTGAGAGGGGTGGGAGGTCGACAAAATTGACAGGCGTTTGAAAGCCGGGTAGAGAGATTGGCGATATTCTATCTGCAATATCTGCTACGTCATATTGACTACCACTGTCCGTCTTCTGGGGGTGATGTGGAATTGGAGCTGGTGTTTTTTCGGGTGTCTTCCTTCTCTCTTTTCGCTCGTAGGTTGAGTCTCCGGAAGATGACTCCTTTCTGGAAGTGATCTCAGGGTCTGAAGTTACTGTTTGGCTGTCCTCACGAATGGCAGACAACGGAACTGGTTTCTTCTTTGGCTCTCTCTGTAGCACATCCAGTGCTGCATCGACACTCAGACTGTTACAAGCCAATAGTGCACTCACTGCAGAGTTCTGTGGTGGAAGGGTGATAAATAAGAGATAGATATTAGGTAGTAAATAAAGAAACCAACATTTTCTAGCACACACTGTCACGTTGATAAGCACATGCAAAATATTCACACACAAACTCATCAACTCAAAAGGCCCCAAAGGTATTCAAACTGCAAACTAACTACAATATGTTTACCATTGGCTACCATGGTTTTTCACAACAAGAGACACAGTACCAGCTACTAACATGATAATGGTATTGATAAAAGATACTTTGGGAAAGAAAAAAGCTATTATCACAATAAAAAAAAAAATCCGTGCCTACCTCATTGTACCCAAGGCTGATTAGCTGTTCGAGCATTTTCTTGTTGACTTTGTCTTTCGCTGCGTGAAATCCTGGATCGGAATAAGCGAAGGGCCGAAGACTCTTTCTGATCTCTCTTAACTTTTGCTGTGTCCCATCGGACGCTAGCTGCTTTGTTGGAGTGGAGCGATTTTGTTGCATTCTAGGTGTAGTGCCAGGCGAAGCGCTTGAAACGCCTTGCTCTCCTCTATCGCTTGGCGGTGATGGTCTTCTCGTATCTCTATCGGCTCTCATTTCTCGTTCGCCAACACTGGCTGGTGATGTTGCTACACCTACTGATCTTTCTCTCTCTCCTGCCGTTGTTGTAGCGGCGGTGTGTGTACTAGCCGTGGCCCTGTTTTGGTGATGGTCCAAAGTGTCTCTAATATCTTGCAACATCTGTTGGTTGTCTTCACTATTTGGACCTGGATACGTCTGTCTATACTTTTTCTCTCTTCTTGCCATCATATAAAGCGGCTAACTAGATCTGTTGTAGGTAATAATAAAAAGGACAACTTTGCTCTCACGGCAATTATTCCTACAAGCTTACATCACTGAATCATCAAAGAAGCCAGCATTAGTAGAGCACAAGTTGCCTTATATGATGTACATTGTTTGGATTCTTGACATTCCAGGAAGCTAATTATTAGCGAATTAGGAAATAGTGCGAGTTGCGTAGCATTACGACAAATGTTCACTCCAACACAGGTGAACTGTTATCACCCTGGCATTCTAATAGAGTGCTAATGTTGTACATTACACACACACACACATACACACACAAGATCCTGTTAGCATCTGTTGCCCCTCTGAAAATAACCTACAAAAAATATGTTCAATATACAGCATAAAAAGCCTTGGAGCAAAGACGAGAATTGTCACATAGCTAATGTGTGCATAATACATGCAGGTGGGTGAAATAATTTCTCACAGACAGAGCCTTTGGGAGTGTAATATTCCAATGTCCTTTTAAAGGCTTTGACTGCAATTTTGGCTAATTGTCAATAGTATTTATGTTATCTCTGACTCATCAATGCGTGGAGGTGCATGGTGGTATAATGCATGGATATACATACACATACTATATTATTATGTAATGCACTCTAATTGATGCATGTGTATGCTTTTATAGGCAGTTCAGGAGAAAATTTTGTCTGAAATGTTTTCAGGTCTGTACCCACCTAATTTTTCTTTCATGCATGTCTGCTAAAAAAATTTGTCAACATAATTGTCAGCATTTAGAGCTTGAATCAACACTAAGTGTGTGCCCAAAGTATCAAGTCAGTGGTGCCATCCAATAAATATGCTGCTACACAAAAGACTTGAATATCAGAAATCAATGCTGAGACAAATATATACACTCATTGAGAGGAAACACTTAAAAAAAGAAAAAGATTGAGTTTGATTGGAATTTTAAAAAAATAAACAACTAAATACACGAAAAAATTGAACGATAGACTAGTCAAAAAAATCATCTACAGTTCTCTATCATATGGCATTTTCTCTCTTGATTTCTTCCAATGCTAAACCGTAGGATGCCACTCCACTAGTTGCAGAGCTTGAACCAGAGAGAGACAAAAAGTGAGGCAACTTTAGAATCGAAGTTCGAGCTATGTGCTTCACTCTGGGCAAATCTTCGACAGATACCTTACCAGAGTAGAGCAAATTAAAGTCAATTTTGTCCAATTTACGAAGGATTTTAACGGCACCAATAAAATAGCATTGGTCCCAACCACAGCTGTCTTTGGTGACTGAAGGTCGTGCACCTTGCAATGTTCTCTTTGCTCTATAGACCACCTTGTCCCTTAACACGGAATCACTGAGATATTTACCGAGATGAGAATGCAACTCGGAAGAATCCATACTTCTAGCCATACAGATTGCATCTGAAGATTAGAGACAAAAAGGGAGCATAAATTTATACAAAGATATCTTTATTCAGGAGAGACGATTCCTTTGGTATCTAACCCAACATAGCACACACACACACACACACACACACACTATTAGGTTAACCAATCTGTGGTTGATTCCTGGTGAGAGAGGGTGGAAGTAAATTCTTGATGGTTTCTACTCACACTTCACTGTCAGCCACAATCACATAAAGACATGAGGATAGCTTCAGGAATCTTGCACAAATGGACACAAGGGAACACAAATCTATACCAACTCACAATAGTACAATGCAGGCTTCCATAGCAACTTGCATTCCAGCTGTAGGTGTGTGTTCAAAGTGGCTAGACCTTCTTCGGTGAGCAGCTTTTTATAGCCACGAAGAGAGGTGAGGCGATACTTGGCCCTGTCTGCAGACCATAACTGTAGCTTTTCATTGTGAGATCTCATCTATTGAGTCGTATTTCAGATGTGCATTGCATTGCAAAGTTAAGGGAAAAAACAAAGATGAGCACATTCTTGTCAACATCAACAAGAAGTTAACGTTTCCTCGCACATACTCAATGGCCTACTTGCCAACTGGAATGTACATTGGCCTACACAATAGCATGTGCAGTGCATGTGTGTGTGTGTGTGGCGTATATATTGCATATTGGTCTACCCACTTCATGGTCTAGGTACAAGGAAATGAAACTACACTGATCAATGGCCGCTAAAAAACATTTAACTTTGTTCGCAGGAAGCACATGAATAGGTAGATATGCATACTATTTAATATAAGAGTAATCACGACACTGGTGCATAAGTATAGTGATGGATGGATACAAAATGTGTTCCTATTTCGTGATCTGCCAGTGCAATTATCGCCTTCTCTCTAAGGTAGAAGTTTTCCTCGGTGCTGTTCAGTGACAGTGTATGAGAGTAAGACGATTTTGAACCCCTGGCCATCATACACGCACTGCAGGCCAGTTTAGATGACCATCGTACGTATATTTTACTATCGAGCCCATCACGTTGGAGGTATCCTAAGAGGAGGTCGTTGGCAGCACTTTTAGTGATCTTTCTTCCAAACACTTGATCCAAATAATTGTCTCCGTTTCCAAATCGGCTATTGACAAGTTCCAGTATTTGTATCGCTTCTGGCAAGAGTGACTCTCTAACTGTGAGTGCCTCAGGAATACAGGGTACCTTTGGAGCTCTTCTGACAATGCATGATGCAGTGCCTGGAGCAACAGCTTTTAGTTTCTCTTGCTGGTGGCTTCTCTGAAGCACCCCCTTCTTAGTGTCCATACCTAGTGCACCTGTTCACTATCAGTATGCACAGTCATGTTGTTGTTTGCTGTTGGTTGCTAGGATACTAATTAATGTAAACAAAACTTAATTAGCAATATAAATTTTTAACCCCTTCCGTACGGAATTTCAACCACGTGGTAGTGAACTATGGAGAATGATTCTGAAGAGGATGATGTACCACAGCTGTCGGCACACGCGCTAGCGGCTCTTCAAGAGTTTTATGCAGAGAGAGAGCAACAAGAAATAACCATTGCACAAGATGGAGCAACACACAGTCGCGTGGAGGAGGACTGGGTAAGCCAGAGAAATCTCAATATTATGCTGATTATGATCCATGGTCAGTGAAGGTTTCAAAACTTTTTTTGCAGCAACTGAGTCAGTTTTGGTATGATGAAACAACAGCAGAGACTCTTGCTCGTGAAGCTTTAAGAGCCAGTCAAAACAAGAGGTGAAACTATAGTATTTCCTAGCCAGTGTGTGTGTGCATGGTGTGGTGTCCTTACACTCAGCATGAGAAGGATGTGCATATGATCAGGTATGGGTATGTTTTGACTGGACTTACTCAAGCGTGGCAGAGATATCAAATTGTCTCGACTCTATAAGCTGCTGGAGGTGATGAAGTAAAGACACATCAAAGCCTGTCCTTTTCCTTATATCATTTACAGTGTTTTTATGAGCTTGTGTGTGGTATACTGTTTTGAAATTTCGTTGCTTTCTAAAAATGTATTTATTTGGAAATATACTGTACTTTTATTTTTATGCAGAATTGCATGTATTTCTTGCCCAACTGTCTACTCCAAGTTGTTGGAGGTCAAGCCGTCTGAATGTGAAGTGTTACTGTTGGAGTACGATAGACGATTTGAATGCTATGGCAAAGATTTTGTCTTCTATGACTACAATAGACCGTTGGAATTGTCTCACCAGAAACTGTTGGAGAAATCTTGCGATCTGGTTGTAGCAGATCCACCTTATCTCTCCGAGGAGTGCTTGAGAAAGACTTCGGAAACAATCAAATTTCTGGCCAAAGATAAGATACTTCTTTGCACAGGTAAATAATATACACAGCCCTTGGATTGTGTGAACAATACGATGATAAAGTTTGATATTTCATGCAGGAGCTATAATGGAGGAGCTGGCGTCGGAAATCTTAGGAGTACAGAAATGTAGTTTCGTTCCAAAACACAAGCGGAATTTAGCTAATGAATTCCGATGCTTCACAAACTATGAGAGTGGGTTAAACTGTACTCCTGAACCATAGCAGTATTCCAACAATGCAATAGTGCTCACGTTCCCACAAAAATCTCTCTGTGTGGGTTTTAAAATTATGCAAGACCAGATGGGTAGTTATTATTCAGTTGGTATTGACTTCTTAAATTGTATAGCCGTGCTTACTATGTTATCATCATCCTGTAGTTGTTTTGTCACTGGTATGTGTGTACTTCTATAAATTTGTTTGTTCAACATACGTAAGATTGTTTCTTTAAAAAAAATATCAAATCAGACCACCCCCATCGGTTTTACGTTTGTTTTTTTCTTCACAACTTAAGCAAAATAATTTCCTCTCGGCGCAAATCACTACGAGCATATGTAGCTAGCTGTTATCATAAAGGATGAAACATAGATAGATTTGCATTCCTATAGCGTCTTTGTAAACAATTAGGCGGTATATTTCTTTCTTTTTTGTTGTTTTTTTCCCCTTCAATGGGCAAGCTCTAGTCTATATCAAGCTATACAGACTCTCCATTCATTTAGCACTATAATTATGGTGCCAGCAAAACATGTTCTACTGCTACAGATGTTCAAACATGCACAGGTTGTGGTGAGCAGCTAGTGTAGGACAGAACCACATTGACACGAAAACAACAAAATATTGACAAATGACATTGCATCAGCTTGTAAAGTCAAATTAAACACCAGACAGTGACAAAATTTCTTGTAAGAGATACGAAGAAATACGAGAGAAGGAAGAGACAAAGAAAGGAGCAAAGATCTTTTATATTAAAAAAAATCAAGTAAGAGTTAAATTCGGTACAACTACAATAGACTCGGAGTCTGTTCCACACACCAAATGTCTCGACTCAATATCTAAACAGTTCACAGAGAGTGTGTTGTGAGGAGCGAAATTCACCACCTCAACCTTCCCTTGCTGCACAGCACCTGAGAGCCACGGACTTGAGTCGGCGGCCAAGCAGGAAACCTCGCCAGGATGTTGGGTGTGGGTGGCACCTGCTCCCGAAACAAAGTTGGAAGCCTTGCTTAAAGTTGTCCCACCTACTCCACCACCAAGTGGGTGTTTGCGTTGAGAGAGAGGCTTTGAATGAGACAGGAAACTTCCGTCGGAGGTGGTTTGGAGACGATGAGTGTTTGTTTTCGAAGCTAAAAAGGATGTGTGTGTTGTACGTTGTTGCAAAGAAGAAGAGGAGGGGGTTGTTGAAGAAGGTCTTGAGTTAGTCGCAGCGGCAGTGATGGTTGTGGTGGATGAGACAGTGCTGGAAGTGGCATCCCAGTGCCAGAGGGAGCCGTCGTTGGAACAGGTGAAGAGGTTGTTAGGGTAGGTTGGGTGGAATTGGACCCCCCACACTGCAATGGTGGAAATGACATAATGGATACATACCAGAGGAGGTACGACACAAGTGTACCTTTGCTGAGCTAGCAAGCGGGTGTGCGTGATCAACTTTCATTGTGAAGTATTGCGGTCACGTGATTGGAATGTAATTAACGAACTTGCCAGCTCAGCAAAAGCACACTCGTGTCCTACATCCTCTGCTTACATACAATGGTAGTAATGTCATGCTACTAGACACTACTCTCACATGAACATAGTTCAGGTTCAGAGTGCTAATCTAATGAGGGGCTCCAACTATAACAAATGACTGTTGAACATGCTCTGGAACATTCTCAACAGGTCAACACATGTACTGCACTCGCTCATTCAATTATATACCATTCCTATCGGCAAGCATCATACCGCTCACGATACCTCTTATGTACGAAATTGTAACTACATAGCCATATTGTGAAATTTTTTGTAGTTTGTCAAATTTCTTAGGCAAAAATTTCACCACGATTTATGGTAGCTGACTGACCGTCTGAGTTGTGTGCCTGTACGATGGTCGGGACAGGTGTCTTCTCTTGACGGAGATCCAGGAAGACCACGGAGCCATCTCCGCGACCCAGAGCCACGAGGTGAGGCTGATGGGGATGTCTGTCCATGGTCTGGAGGGAGATGTACTCTCCAGAGCTACACACACACACACACACATACACATTATACCATAGTCTTACATCTAAGCTATGAGTCAATGTTAGGTCTGGTTCACAATACATGATGCATTGACGTGCGTATTAGTAACACTTTATATTGGGTGAAGCAATGCGATGCATAACTTTGACACAGAATTAGAAAAAGTTTCTAAGAACATGTTTGATAAGCGTGTTAACATGTGAAACTTATTCATGGAAAACTACAGAAAATTTTTGAACCAGGCTTAGCACACTCTGATAATGTACACAACAGTCAATGATTGAAAGTGTAACTGGGGTGTCACGCAGACTGGCTGGTCATGCAGTGACTGAGTGAAAATTATTCATGCAAAAAAATTTTGAACCAGGATTTATACACACTGACAATCTACACAACAGTCAACAATGAAAGTACTTGTCATGCAGTGACTGACTAGTCATGCAGGCTGGTTTGTCAAGCAGTGACTGACTGGTCATGCAGGCTGGTTTGTCACCCAGTGACTGGTCATGCAGGCTGGCTTGTCACCCAGTGACTGACTGGGGCTTGTCAGTAGATGTAGCTAGTGAGACTTCAAACACACACACAAATTACATAACAAATAAACCATGCAAAACCACTTCAACAATTATGCAAGTCATGTCCTTCCAACAAAGCATGAGTTGACACACACATTGCACACGCAACATGCATAACACAGGCAGATGACAGGAAGTAGAAAGTTTGATCCCATACCTTCCAATCCCCCTAAGCTAGCTAACACAACCATGGTCTCTCTGAAGCTCTCAAAAAGGACAACCAAAGCTTAGAAGGTCACAGGATACAATGAATTCAAGGAACAGCTTCAAAGAGAGCACTTCAAAAGCAGTTAGTAGGTTCTTAGAATACTTTTACCCCTCATAGCAATAGTTCACCCCCCATGTAGCAAGGCATGCTTAGGTACTCCAAATAAATATTTACAATCAACAGGAGGTAAGCACCACATCATGTGCTCTTGACCATTTTTATGACAACAAGTGTTTGAATTTCTGGGGAGACATTGTGACATCAAAACTAACATCCTCACTGACCAGCTAGTATAACACAGCTAAGCTAAAATGGAGACTGGGTGACAGAGAGTGTAACTGTATAAAGGAAGCAAGGTCACATATCTTGGTGTTCAGGAGCTGTACTATTGGACAAGCTTCTGGAGTGCTAGCATAGTTCTCCACTGACTTCACTGATTGGACTCCAAATGAGTGGGCATAGAAACTGTGGGTTTTCTACAGCTGGGTGGAATGCTTTGAAGTGGTTTCCAAGAGCCAGGTTGTTTGCAAGCTAGGCTGCCCACTGAAATGACACCCTGTCTAAGAAATAGAGCTGCTAAATTTGTTAGGAGTTTGTCGAAAAATTTAATCTTTGTAGTGATTCGATATCACGTCTTTTTTGTTGGTGTTGGTGGGAGATTTTTGAGAGGTTGCTGTTGGGACTACATCAAAGAATAGGGGAGAAATAAATGGAATTTTTATGGTAACTACAACGCAGAACTTTAAAAACTTTAGATCTACACTATGCTGAATAATGAGTGCTAACCAGTAAGAATTAATGCTATTTTAAAATGGTAGGGAGAGAAGTTAAACAGAATACAGGAAGGGGGAAAAAAAACCCTTAAATTTCTGAGCCAGCTAAAATCTATCTGGTTTGAGAATGCCGCCAGAAGTAAAAAATGAGATTCATGCAACACTTTTCTTATGGGACAAAATAGCAAACATTTGATAAGATGTAGGAAGCTGGAAAAGCAATCAAAAGAACGGGGAGAACGAGTGCTTTCCAGTGGTGCTTGAAATTTTGAAATCGATCGGATAATAAGAAAGTTATTCGAATATTTTTTTCTAGCGGCATTCTCAAACCAGATGCACTTTAGTCACCAGTATGCTAATCATACAACACAAAACACTTCAAAAATTCTTCCAAGGTGACTGGTCACCAAAACAACTTCCTTCTCCTCTTGACCTTTTCTCCTCAAAGCTGCACAACCTCTTACAATGGTATCTTAGCAACCCTCTCACAACCAAACATAACACAGGAAATGGTTGCAATGTGCCCTTCACAAGGTGGGGTAGAGATAATAGAAGCTAATTGACTCTAGAATGTCCCAAATGGACAACTTGGGGTCATCATATGACAGTCGCTTGGAAGCTTTAGAAGCAAGTAATAATTTGATCAAGGCTAGCAGTGAACCACCATCTTCTGACAGTGTAAAGAACACACACACAAACACACACACCTTTTGATGTGGCACGTAGAGCTATACAGAGACAATCCATTGTACCACACACACACACACACACACACACACACACACACACACACACAATGATGCTTCAAATACCTAGCTAATCTTTCACGATGAGACACTCTGTCTAGACTCCAATTATCCAACCACTGTTTACCATCAACAGGATCCCCCCATCAACTTGTTGGTGCCCAACTAGCCAAGCATTTTGATTGGGAAGGAATTCGTGTAGGTACAAAAGTCAAGCTAAGTTCTCCCCCTCTAGATATCATCTACCTTCCTTACACAATGATGGTCTTGGCAGGAGTGTCCGAGTGAGATCTGAGATCCCACAGTTTGAGTTGACCGGAGGAGCTGGTGGAGAGGACCTCCAGTTGCAGCGTACACGCCAGAGAGGTGATGACTGCATTGTCGGCATGTTCTGAATGTGTGAGGGTGTGTGTGTGATGGTGTGAGGGTGTGAGGGTGTGTGTTTGTGAAAGTGTACATGGAAAATTCATTGTACGCGTGAAGCGGTGAGGCTGTGTGTGTGTGTGTGTGTGTGTGTGTGGAGGTGTGAAGGTGTGAGGGTGTGTATGTGTGGAGGTGTGAGGGTGTGTATGTGGAGGTATTTGTACCAAATTTGATAAACATCACATGCACATCCCTCTAACAACAAAAACATAATGTCTTTCTCGTGAAAAACCACAAAACTAGCTAATCAACCAATATTCATTCTAACACCACCATTCCATGTCTATCTAATCAACTCAGCATCTCTCCCTCCCTCTATCTCTCTCTCTCCTTCACACTCCAAAGTGCAACCAGTCTAGCAGAACAGCTGTGAAGATAGCCAGATAGCCGGTCTAGCAGAACAGTTCTGAAGAAAGCCAGCCAGATAACAGAATCAAAGATAATACCCAGTCTCCTAAGACCATGTGGGGGTACAAACCACCCCAACCATTGGTAACCATAGTGCAAGTATGCGTGCATGTACACACAGTTATAATAATAATAGATAGATAGAAGTAATGAAACAAACATGCTACGGTGTTTAGCAACAGCTCTTGAAAAATCACTCGTAATAGCATTCCACAGGTGATTGTCTCTCGCTCGCCCCCGCAGTTCCACACAGTGAGACGTTGAGACACAAACAGGTGGGTTGTGACATTGTTACATTGATTGACAGGTATGCATATTATAATGGTTAGCTTAATGAGTGTATGGATCTGAATGTAGCCTTCGAGAGAAACTGCCAAATGGCCACTTTTAGCAAATCTTAGCATCCAATAGAACCACTCATATGTCACAATATGGACTAGGGAATTGTTATACTAATGTGTGGGCACATCCCATGAGTCAAACCCTGTATGATTGGACCGTTATTAATGTCAGAAAGAGAATGGAAAACTTTCAAGAAGTAGCCTCATTGGTCTGTCACATGACAGTATAACTCTGTCACATGACAAGTTACAACTCTGACATTCCTGGACACTGTTTCTCATTTGCAGAGAAATGAAAACATAAATATAAAACTAAAATTACTTCTGTAACAGAGCACCTTTGACTACTGAAAATTAAAGAGAGAGAGAGAGAGAGAGAGAGAGAGAGAGAGAGAGAGAGAGAGAGACTGGTGAACTAAAAGTCGTGTAAGTCACAAACTCACATTACAAAATTTCAAAGAGACACAAATAATTGAACAGAGACAAAAGAAGACGAAAAGAATCACAAATAAAATTCTCACCAATGGTCCTGATGGGTTGCAGACTGTCCATTCCGAGGACGTTGATCTGTCCGTCCTCTCCCCCCGTCACAAGCCCCACCCCTCCACTCCCACACACACCCATCACAGTACATGGGAGGGGGGAGAGGGGCGTGGCACCACGCAGATGATGAAGACAATCGGACATCTTCAGGAGCTGGACGAAAACCAAGATCATCAGACAATGACATTTATTCACAAACCAATTACGATAAATCAGGATTATTTCCAGACAATTTAGTAACAATTTTGTAAATTGAAATAAATATTTGCCATAAATAATTTCTACGTTAGCATTAACAGTGAAAATTAACCAATTAATTAAGGGTATAACTGTACTATATGTATATAATCGACCAAATGAAACAACGAAGAAATCTCAACCAGTAACGATTAGGAATCGCTCACCTTTAATCTGTCATGGCACACAAAGAGAGCCACACGGCCATTTGAGAGACTTGCCACCACTCTTTGTGCATCGAGGAACCTGACATCCATGACCTCAGAGTCAACCTCTGCTTCACAGACCAGCTGAGGCTCAGGGACGTCTGCAGTGGTATCTGAATGACCATTGGGGTCAAAGTGCCACATACATACTTGGTTGATCTGCAGAGTGGAAACACAAGAAAGACACTTGCTAGTGTGGTAATGGTCGTCAGGGAGAATGCTACGACGCGCGATATGTTGACACTAAGCCACATAGTTTGAGGTCTTTAATAGTTAATGTATTTATATTGAGTCTAGGAGTATGTTCATCACTTCATGAACATGCTGTAAATAACAGATATTTGTTAGCAGAAGGAGATTGTGTGTGCGTTTTCTAATTAATGCGCACCATTACGATGAATGCTTTAGAACTCACCTCATCGTCATAGCTACCCGATATGAATACGTCTGAGCTTCCAATAGCCCCCGAAGGCTGAGGTTGCCATCTTAAACAGGACACCTTGTGTCCCACGTACTTTACAACTGGCTCAACACTTTCCGCGCTCAGCATCCCCGGCTCACCATGTGGCTAATTTAAATTCGTACACTACTGCGCATGCTCAGAGAAGACAAATTTTGCCACGCCCCAAACCACGTGTACTCCCCAGGTAGAGAGCTTGAACGGGTGGGTTGGATTTCAGTTGTGTGTGGCGAGGCGAGGCTGTTTTCGAGGTTTTGTGATGGACCAGGAACAGCTATTGCAGTTGGAGAAGGCGGCTGTGGATTTGATGGTAGTCTTATAAATATCTGTATCTGTATAATAGCAAGATTTTACTTATCGGTTGTTCACCATATAATTTTATCACACACACACACACTCACTCACACACTCTGCCAGTCTCCACCTCATTTGGTTACTGATGCTAAACGGAAACAAGCCGACAGTATGTTCATAAATCTTCGTAAATCCAAACTCCCTTACAACTCGTGTAAATTTATTCTCGGTAAGATCACATAAGTATTGATCTCACACGAAATCACAGCATGTAGAGTCTAAGTAGAATCTACATAAACTCACAGTGTGATAATGCTCACATAAAATGTGTGTATGTATATACTTCCTGTAGCTGAGTTGTAGTGTTTCTCTTTCACTGACAGAAAATAGTCGGTCAGATTTTGTTCAATTCCAAGCTGCATCCACCATCCATGACGCCGTCTTGAGAGAGTGGATCATCCTCCCTCACGAAGAGAAAGAAGCGCTCAGAACCTACGTCATCCAGTACCTCACTGCACGGCCTACGCTTGCAACGTATGTGACCAGCGGCCTACTCCACACCTACTCTGTAATGGTGAAGAGAGGGACCCTCGGACAAGAGGAGGAGAGGAAGAAGCTCTTTGACTCTGTCTTTGAGACCGTCTCTCAACTGCTGTCTGTCAACGATACTAGAATGGTTAGGACACGATCGAATGTGATCGTGATGTTGTGAAGTTTGTCTTTGATCCTTACTTTATTGGTCACATTACTTGGCCATTTGTGTGTGTGTGTGTGTGTGTGTGTGCACCGCCCCTTCAATTAACATTATAATAATACTCTTTTAGTCTTTAGTTTGCCAATAGTTTTGGCCATTTTCCATACAAAATACACGACATTGTATTACATGTATAGTTAGTCACTTACTCACTCACTCACACGCATACATTTTTCTCTTTTGTTATGTGTATGTTGATCTCTTCCTTCCTTCCTTCCTTCCACTCAGCAACAGTTAGGCTGCTCCCTTCTAAGTGCCTTACTCACGGAGTATTCCACCTCCTCCTCCTCAATGGGACTGCCACTAGAGTTTCACGTACAGTGCAAGAAGGCTATTGAAGTGAGGCGACTTCAATGCTATCAATGATTGCATTCTTGTTGAAGCTTGTGTTGTTGATAGCTGTGCTAGAATTTCATTGTGTTTGCACTATCCTGCTGTGTCTATTGCTAGAGTTACGTGTGTGTGTGTGTGTGTGTGTGTGTGTGTGTGTTGCAATCGTGTGCATATTTTATTAGCCAATGTGTGATATAATAGCCATCAGCATTGTCAATATTATGAGCAGTGCTAGCTAACTAGCAGACTAAGCTAGCATTCAATACAAAGTCTCCATTGATAGAAATATTTTTGTATTCTGTACCATTATGCTTATATAAAATTAATACTCACATTTTCTTTCGGTTCTCACACCTACACAATTTCAAAGGGTGAAGAGCTACTCAAAGTTCTACTCTTTGCCGTTCAAATTCTCCAACGCTACGTTGGTCTGGACTGGGAGACGCTCTCGGCAGGCGATCACATTCTCCTCTCAAAGTTTCTCTCTCTCTCCCTCCAAGTTCTTAGCTGGGACTTCCAACATCACAACGTCCATAGACTGCAGGTGCACTCTCTCAACATGACCCACGCATCTCACGTCATACTCAAGCCTCCAAAATCGTACGCTTCGACATTTTTGGATCCGAATTTTCTCTATCTGTTTTTTCAACTCTTTACGAAAGTCGACCGAACGAATATGGTGGACGCGGAGGCGGTGATGCATAACGTGGTGCAATGTCTCACTCAGCTTGCCTCGCTCACCAAGCCTGTGTTTGAGAGCGAGGCTACCCAGCAGACGTACGTGGGCAACTTCGTATCGGGGGTGCTGGAGTGTATCTCTTCAAGGTAGTGTAATTTGATATCAATGTGCAGCTGTTTGTAGATAAACATGATTTCTGTTCGTATACACCTATACTGTAGTTATACCCACACACTTACACATGCACACACTCACACACTCACACACTCACACTCACACACACACATTCACACTCACACACACACTCACACACTCACACTCACACACACACACACACACACACACACACAGTACTGCTCATTCACAGCAGAAAATCTACGGTCTCTCTTGCATTCTCCGACGTCTTGTCACAACCTTTCCTACCCACTTTTTCACTTCCCTCGGCCAAGAAATGCTCAACTTGTTATTTCAGCTCTTGAGCCAGCTCTCCTGTCTCTGTGCCAGAGAAACAGTCACCAGTGAAGTAAGTTGGAAATGGTTGTGAAATGCACTTGAGTATGAAAAAATAAAAATTTATGCGCTTTTGGCAAGTACATAATGCAATTGAGAGAGAATGTACTGTGTTAACTTTGCTACTGATTTTTATAGTTTCCTTCCACACACACACACACACACACACACACACACACACACACACANACACACTCCTGCCTCTCTCTATATATAGTTTGAAGACGATTCACTCATGTATCAAGAATCTCTGGAACATTTCCTCGAAGTTTGGGTCAGCTTCATCGAAGGCTGGACCTCTTCCACCCACCCTCACTCCCTCCCAAGAACCATGCTCACACAACCTCTGGTCGAGGTCTTCAACGCTTACATCCAGAGCAAACTGTCCACCCCGCGAGGCTGGAGGGACAGTGGCGGTGGAGAAGCTAGCGAGATTGTTGAAATAGAAGAGGACGATCGAAATACGTATATGGACGAACTTTCAAGCATAGGAAGCATAGGTCGCACTGTAGCCGAGCACAGCCTCCCTCTGTTGCGGAGTGTGTTGGAACAGTGCTTATCAGAGTGTATGCTCATCTACGGCGCCATCCATCAAGACCCAAACACGCTCAAATCACAGTACAATAACTTGGACAATCTCTATGAAGACCTGCACTGGCTGACCATGATCACTGGCTACACGCTCTGTGATATTGTCAAAGGAGAAGACGTCTTAGTACCTACAGACCTGATGCAGTTTTCGATACTCAGATACCAGCATGCACAAGCTGTAGGTGGCAGTGACAGTGGTGGTTTAGGCAGTGATGATGGAACATTAGCAATGTTGTCACTCCAATCTCTGGAGAGTGGTGGAAACGGAGAAAGTGTCAATTTGAATCAACTTGATCCGATCGTGGCACTGGTGTTGTCCGTGTGTCGGTTGTGTGTGATGGAGAAGCTATTTATCTCTCACGGGATGATTGAGATACTCAGTCCTCAGCTGTGTGACACCACCGTCTGGTGCCTGTCGAGAATCGTTGAACCGTATCTCATGTTGAGCGAGGAGAGTTATGAACAGGTGAGGGAATGTGTGTGTGTGTGTGCAATAGTACCTTTATTTCTTTTTTCCTTCCTCCTCTCTATTAACTTCCTTTATTTCTTTCTTTTTCTCCTTCTTCCCTTCCCATATATAGATAAGTATTCCACTGTTCACAGTGTTCGGTCAGGACACTGAGAGTGGGAGATGGCTGACAGCTCTCATGGTAGAGATGGTCTCCTTCAACTTGTCTGTCTGGTCCTCTGAAGAGAACCTCTCTCTCTCTTCCATACAGCTGCTCAAGAATCTTGTCAAGTCACGACAGAGGTGAGTGTGTGTGTACACTCATACATGAAGTGATGTAGCTTTTTTGTGAGTTTTTGTTCCAGAGCATGACAGTAGTTTGGCAATCTCTTGCCTATAGTACTCTAGATTGCAAAAATTATGTTTAGCCCAATTTTTGCTTTGACGACCCCTTACCTACAACACACACAAAATGACCATGCAATCATTTGAATTAACCAAGTTCAATACATGTGTGTGTATGTGTATTTTATTCTTGTATGTCCAGAGCTGCTGTTGGCATTCACTGCGATGCTCTGTGGACTCTCATGCGTCAGTTCTCTGCCAGTCAGGAGCCCATCAGTAACCTCCCTCCAGATGTTCAGAGAGAGCTCATGGCTAGTCTAGTTCTGTGTGCAACAAGAGAGAGAAAACAACAGTTTTTGTCAGAGGTACGTCCAATGTTGAATAAGGGAGGTACAATACTAGTGGCAATATTTGCTGAATCAGCAAAGTGGATATCACATGCAATTGTCACATGATTGCTGTAACTTACAGACTTGCCAGTTCAGCAATGGCAAACTCGTGTTGTCTTGATATGGTACTTCCTTCTTCCATAATTTAAATGTATGTCNCATGTAGGTCGGCTGGTCACCCTCGGTGATCTGAAATGACCAGACAAACAACATCCCAACAATGGCACACAGGAACCAACACACAAGCAACATGGAAGTCTACCATGACTGGAAGGTCATGACAGCTGTTACGACAAATGATAGCACATGCTGTACACATACCTGATTGTAGAGAAAGTGCAATAGCCTCTTGTGTGTGAAGATGTAGAGAGCGTTACCACTCTTAGAGTCAATGACTGGAAGACGATGGATCTTATTCTGAACCAACATTCTTACCGCCTCGTAGAGGCTGCATGAATAAGTATGTATGTGTGTTTGTAGTGTACATAGACAAAGTGTGCAAGTGTTTTCTTTTTATGAAACAAAAACATATTGTCCACATATTCAATCGGACGCTTGCTTAACCTCTGTGGTGGGTCTATTCGCACCAAAAAAGACCGTAAGCTAGCGACTTTTTGCTCCGATTCTCTCCACTCTTGAATCGTCTGATTCTCCAACTCGTCCATTCCCACCTAACGAAAAGAGAAAGCCAGCCATTATTAATAACCCGTATCACCACGTGACCCAAAGGTATAAATATTACAGGGTTCTCCCTAAAGCACGTCAGAGCAGAAATTTACTTTGATGTGGTTAATTCTAATCAAAAGAATGCATAAAAACCACAAGAATGCTTTGATGTTTTCTCCGGCACCACTCTGATCAACCATCCTGGGGAGAACCCCGTAATTATAATAAATTTGTACTTACAATAGGAGACTTATAGTGGTGTCTGAGGATGTGAATGAAGTCTGTGATGGTCAACATGCCTGGAAGGGAAGACAGAGAGGATGGCCATACAAGGTAAGGAAGTACTCACAATGGAAGAATCCTGACATGGATGACTTGCCTACAAATTCTTGATTGGCACTGTCCCAGAGTGGAGCTGCACGGATACCGTTAGCAACCAGAGCAAAGAATGCCTTCTTGACCTGATAAGAGAATAATGAAAAGTGTTGTTTGTTTGTTGAACGAGACAATGGATACTCTCACACACACACACACACACACACACACACACATGCACACACACACACACACACACAAACACACACAAACACACACACTCACCCGTAGCCGCGTATCAAACACAACTATTTTAGTACTGGTGGGAATGATGTCGTAACAGGTGTATTTACGCATCATCTCAGCATACATATCTTCACTGATGACTAGAGAAACAAGAAAAAATGTTGCATTCAATAACACAACACATGTTTAAAAGAATGCGAACACAAACTACTTACTTTCATCAGCATCGACACTATAAGGATCTTGATAACTACCTGGATTCTGAAAATATTAAGAGCCACAATAACGACAGAAGTTCAAAAGATAACATTCAATCTGGTTTTGTTTCTAATCTCTCTCTCTCTCTCTCTCTCTCTCTCTCTCTCTCTCTCT
>CAXIPT010000013.1:263080-306970 GCA_964030475.1 Tethya wilhelma
GAGAGAGAGAGAGAGAGAGAGAGAGAGAGAGAGAGAGAGAGAGAGAGAGAGAGAACTTTATCATCAGATATTGCTTAGTGTTTATTGGTTCAAGACATTAAAAGTAGTAAATAAAATAGTGATAACTAGGTATAAAGAATACGTGATAAATAATAACAACACGTCGAAAATGCAGCCAATACTACAATCAGAAGTACAAAAGAGCAATCACTTCGTTGACTTCCATTCAAGCGTTTGCAAGACAAGACAATTCAATTACTACAGCATATAATAAGGAGCAAATACTTCAAAAGAGCAATTACTAAGAGTTGCAATTACTGGTTGACTTCCATTAAAACAATGAAGCATTTGCAAGAAATGACAATTCAATCACTACCATATCTGAGGGATCTATCAACACAACATCCTGTGTGGATAGGTCCATTCAAGAAACCACTAATTATTGCTACAACCATCTTCAAAGGACATACCTCAGCAAGCCTCCTAGCAACAGTTATATAATAATAATGGACACACAAAGATCATTAACATATACATACATACAACATTGCAAGTTTATGCAAGCCCAAAATTTTTGTTAACACACACAATTTAGTGAACCTATTTCTCACCATGTTCATAGGGGGAGAAAGTCCCTGCATCAATGTTGAGATATGGGTCTATCTTGATGGCTGTGACATGTAGGCCCACTGACTTGAGTAAGGTGCCCAGGCTTGAAGTAATGACCCCCTTGCCCACACCGCTGATAACCCCTCCACTCACAAGGATGTATTTCATGTCTTCAGAGTCAGCCATGATTTCTCTATGTTTGCTACAAGAGAGACAAGAACATTAGAACACAAATAATTATTCTCAAGCCAATGCTCCATAAACAAGATGTTCTAGCAGTATGCAGCTGGCGTTCAGGAGTAGAATAAGTAGTCAACACAAGTTTGAACTTACGTTTCAGCTTTTGGAGAACGAAAATGCTTAGATTTGTTGATCAAGACTCGTCTCTAGATCTGTAGGGTGCAATGGCCACTTCTCAAAGTTAGAACGATACAAACGTATTCAAACTGTTTGAGTTTAGGCGGGATACAGATATGGCGGGCTAATTAGGCATCTTCTCAGCAGCCATGTGGTAGGTACTGCATTCTTTTACTCGAGCTCAATAATTAAAGGAACTTCCCCCTTTACCAGCTGATTTCGGATTTGGTTGGCGCCATGAGTCAAAGCAAGCCACAAGCTCAAGGCAGCAACTGGAGAGGGAGCTGGAGGGGAAGAGGGTGGAGGGGTCGCGGCTCATGGTGGCGCGGAGGCAGAGGGAGAGGAAGAGGCTCCTTCAGCGCCAGAGGAAGAGGACAGAGCAGCTCAAGAAGCAGTGTAACGGGTGAGTGTGTGGATGGAAAGCTGGGGGGGATGTAGACTATAGTTTCATCCATTCATTGCTTTATGAATTTCGAAGCTTGCAATGAATGTATTTATATCATCTCCTTTTGCATATTATGGTAGCAAATTTGCTTTTGTTCTTTCAGAGGCTGGTCCTTCAACAGCCACCAAACAACCACCAAGACTGGTTCAAACTGTCCTCGCCAGCTGTCCTTATCCAGCATGGAACAAGTACTTCTCTGAAGGTAGAACTGCAATTATGCACAGTTTCTGTACGTTTTTATAAAAATTTCTGATCATCTGTATCACTCCATAGCCTATGTGGGTGGCTCGGCTGTTTCAACAAAGATGACAGCATTCACCGACTATTTCAAGGCTCACCTACATGAATACAATTTGGTGAGCTTGCAACAATTGTTTGTTATTTTTTGCACAATAACGCTGACAAATTGATCCAAGATTCATTGTTTGGTGTTTGTCCGTTCCAATGTTAGCAACGGATGGCCTAACCATACCAATGCTTACTATAGTATGGATACTTACATACATACGTACTTATAGGATGACATTGAGTTGAAAGGATCTCTCTCTGTGGACCACACTGAGCTGACGTCCGACCCCTCTCTCTCTCGCTCCCTTCCTCAGCTGGTGGAGGAGGTGAGGAACAACCCTGAGTCCACTCTCAACCACATGGCCCTGGCTCTGCACACTGTAAGAGAGAGAGAGGGGGGGGGGGAAGTAGCGTAAAAGCTGTTCTCTCTATACAGGTGTTGTATGATTTCATCCGAGAGCAGATCCAGGTGGCTGGTGAAGATGGATCCTCAGACAACGACACAAAGATAGACCTGCCGAGACTTCACATCAGGTAAGATTGAATGCAGCTTCCAAAATACATTTTTTTAATCTAAAAGTGTACCTTCTGTATTATCATATACCGTATAGCGGATAAACTTGGCGAGAATTAAATTTAGCAAATTGGCGAATTATTCTTCAAATCGCCAAATTAAAAATCGCCAAACAGTTTAATATGCACGTGTGCCCATATAAACTATGCAGCGTACGGAATTGAATTGCCAAATTAAAAAATCACCAATAATCCCAAAATGGGAATTCGCCAAATTTACCCGCTATACTGTACATGGTGAGCTCTCTACTGTTGTGTGTATATGCAGGCTGTTCAACTTTGAACCTATTGTTTCTCTTAAGCATGTGAAGGCATCTCAATACGGTATATAGAATAATAACTGGATTTTTATTAAGCATTGCTGTATGTAGTTCATTTCTGAGAAATTCCTACGATTTGTGAAGTTATAATTTATCCGTGTTGTGCAGGTAAATGTGTCTCGGTTCAGGGTACAGTGGTGAGAGTGAGCAACATCAAACCTCTAGTGACCAGCATGGCTTTCCGATGCTCCCTGTGTGAGGGCATTCAAGCCATCATTCTTAATGACGGCAAATACACACTACCCACCAAGGTGAGTCTGTTAAACAAACATACAAACAAATAAACAAACAAACAAACAAAACAGTGCATCTCTTGAATTTGTGTGTCTCTTTTCTACTTTTTCTTTCCTTAGTGTCCGACAGAAGAATGTCGAGGCAAAGTGTTTGTTCCCCTCAGGAGCTCTGAACTAACACAGACAATAGACTGGCAAACAATAAGGTATGTGTACAGAATTACACTATTAGACCTTTCCCACCCATATATATATATATATACAAGTAGTAAAAATTTCAAAAAAATAAGTAGTGTAGGAATGGGCAGTGCGGTAAAAAGTATTGGAACAAGGCATGGTCTTAGTTTCGGCACATGACTACTTCATTTTTATTCTTGATCCCTCGTATAGATTTTTTGTGTCCAGTTGCAATAATTTGTACACTGATTGTATACTGTATAGCTTAATTATTATAATTGCATGCATTGATTGGTTCAAATTTCTACTATAATCCCTTGGCTAAGAAATGAAGTAAACCATAACAGACAGGTATAAATTGGACTGCTGGCCAAGAATTGGGCATAAAAATGAAGTAGTCATGTGCCGAAACTAAGACCATGCCTTGTTCCAATACTTTTTACCGCACTGCCCATTCCTACATGCATGAGTGTGTGTGTAATATATACAGTCAGTGGATATTTAGCAACTTCAAAATGAGGTAATAACAATAACAAAAATATTACTATCAAGCTTTACCTTTGGTTTCATTATCTTCAGCAAGCTCTTCAAAAGTGAGCCAGTCCTATANATGGCATTTTACTACATTATTAAAATGCTGCACTCTTTGGGATGTGTAAACGTACCATAATATAAGTGTATATTCTTCTTCTTCTCTTTGGTGTTTAGGAGCAGCAAAGCATCAGTCTGGCTAAATCAGGTGTGGTGTGCAGCCTCCCTGCCAGGACCTCCATTCTGGCAGCTGCCAACCCCATTGGTGGACATTACAACAAGGCCAAGACCGTCTCAGAGAATCTCAAGTGAGTGCCAATGAATATACTTCTGTTAGTGTACCCCATGCTACACAGTGCTTTAAGTTTGTTAACTTAAAACATAAAAGTATCTTAAAGTAGGCCCAGATTGTATTTATTATAATTTGAACAAACAAATGTAAGACATTTTTTGATTTTCCAGAATGAGCAGTGCTCTGTTGTCTCGGTTTGATCTGGTCTTCATCCTCCTGGACAAGCCAGATGAAGAGATGGACTCAAGACTCTCGGAGCATGTCATGTCTCTTCACTCTGGCCCTCAGAGAGGAGGATCAAAGGGAAAGGCAAAGGGAGGAACTGCTAGTGCTAACCTCAGAGCCACTGCCAAGAGAACTGAAGAGGTAAGAGATTGAACACAGCTTGTAGTCTCTCCATTGTTAAAGTTCTTACATTTGCAATACTGAACAGTTTTGACTTATATCTTTGATTGATTGATTATACTGCATTATGAATGCTTCTGGATGTACAATGTCAATATATTAGTGTATGACTAAAAAGTTGGCTGAATGCCTTCGTCATTCAACTCACTAATCATTAATTCTTACTCCTATTACATCAAACTGTGTGTCTCTCTTTCATTCAGGGTGCCATAGAGACCTCTCTGGATGAGAGTGGCCTCCTCTTACTGGGAGAGGAGGAGCAGTCCTTGGTGAGCAGACTGAAGGTCAGAGGAGGGGAGGAGTTTGACCCAGTTCCCGGCCAGCTGCTGAGGAAGTACGTTGGATATGCTAGGAAGTACGTCCATCCCAAGTTGAGTCAGGAGGCTGCCAGTGTGTTGCAAGTGAGTGGGCAGAGATCTCAGGCCATTTCTGCTTCTTTTTATCTTTATATTATCTTTAGACCATTTTCTGCTTCTTTTTATCTTCTTTTTATCTTTAGACCATTTATATTACAAGTAGCAAAAATTTCAAAAAAATAAGCAGTGTAGGAATGGGCAGTGCTGTAAAAAGTATTGGAACAAGGCATGTCTCAATTTCGGGCACATACACTACAGTGTGAAGACTGTTAGAGACTGGTTAGTCTCTACAAAAAGCTTGAGTAGCAGCTACATGCATTGTAATGTTAGAGTAACTAATGCGCATGCGCATTCAATGCCACGTGGATAGATAATGAATGACCTTTGAACTCTACCTGCAGGAAGATTGCTACGTTGAAGTACATGAATTTATATGCTAAGTTTCAAAGCTTTCTAGTTTTTGTTTAGTCTCATTTGTGATGAAAACGAGTATCAAGGAACGCAGTTCCCTTGAAAAGGACTTACCTGGTGCTGTCAAAGTTGGCTCCACACTCTCTGGTTCTCTGGAAACCGTGTTCAAGTAAGTCAGTTAGTACGTACGTAAGTAAGTACGTTAGGAGAACAAAAATGGCACTGTTGTGGCTTCCCACTAGCGCTCTCTACGAGTTCCCAGGGAAGTTTCTGTGAGTTTCAGGCCTTGCATGCAGTTGGTAATCTGTTGGGGAGAGCCTTTGAGCAAGTTTGAGGGCTTAACTTTGTTTTGTTAGATTTTTATGGTGGTAAACATTTTGTATTGGGTCTATGAGACATGTGGCCCATTCCTACTATACGTACTACCGTACGTATGATAAAAGTGGAGAAAGTCTTGTTTTACTGTAGGCTAGATTTTGTGTGAATAATTGTACATGAGAACACACACACATGCTTGTGTACAAATCTTTGCTTGTATCCATCTACTCATTCTTTATCATCTATCCACTAGAAATTCTACTTGGAGCTCCGTAAACATCGTCAGAGTCCGGACAGCACCCCGATCACCACGAGACAGCTGGAGTCTCTCATCCGACTCACTGAGGCCCGGGCCAGACTGGAACTGAGGGAGGAGGCCACCCAGCAGGACGCCAGGGATGTGGTGGAGGTGATGAAGTTCAGCATGTTTGATACCTTCAGTGATGAGTTTGGAATGTTGGACTTTCAGCGGTCGCAACATGGTTCTGGGATGAGTCAACGATCACAGGTGTGTGTGTGTGTGTGTGTGTGTGTGTGTGTGTGTGCGTGCGTGCGTGCGTGCGTGTGTGTTTGTGTGTGTCTGTGTGTGTCTGTGTGTGTGTGTATGTAATGTATGAATGCACTTTCAAAGTGAATAGTTTAAAGTACATGTGTAGACTTCTCTGCAAGTGGTTGAACAGTTTGCATCATGCAATTGAAAAGAATCATTTACATCATTTTATGCATTCTATTTTTATTGAGTGTCTTTTATGTGGTTTGTTTATTGTTCTTCCTGCCTCAGGGTAAGAGGTTCATCAGTGAGCTAAACAGAATTGCAGAGCACACTTCCAACTCCATGTTCTCAATAGCTCAAATGAAAGACATTGCCAAGGTAAGGTGTAGGTAGCTACCACTGAGTGGTGTGTGGCAGTTCCTAGAAGCTCTATTGTCAGTAACCATAGAAACTGTGTAATGTAGAGGAATTAGGTGAATGAAGTGAATGGAGGTTGTATAAGTGCAGGAAGTAGAAATAATTGCTGTTTTCTTTGTGTCTTTTTCAGAAAATTGGTCTTCAGGTAAACAATATTGATGATCTCATCTTCTCCTTGAACAACCAAAACTACCTCCTCAAGAAAGGCCCCAGGCTGTACCAGCTGCAGACTGCCAGCTGCCTCTAATGAACACTGCCCCTCAATATTCCACTGCGATCATTAACCATGAATCTATGCTAGATGTGAAGAAGATACCAAAGACTGTGGGTTGGTCTATAAAATCATCATAACATTATTGATACTTCTCTTCATAATCAAACACTTTGACATCCATAATCATAATGTTAGTATTATTTATGCATAATATTATGTGTGCTCCAATAAATTATTCTTGCTAGCAAACTCATAGTCACGCAGAGGTTACCTGCCCACTATGATCTGATGAACAACCCCTCATACATAAAGTTGATATTACATTGCATAGAATAAAAAAAAGTGGTATAGTGTGACTAAACTAATAATATATTATAATAGAGAATGGTAAATGTTATACATGTGGACTTGCAGTACAACTATTACTTTTTATGCAATATGTTAGAAGGTAGTAAAGATGCAGTGATACTTGTGTCAAGTGCTTTTGCTTCCATTCCTATGTGTCCTTCAAATATTTCCAATTTGGAATATTTGCGTTTCTTGTTAATGCGGTCGAGTAATGATCTATTCTTTGCATTAAGATATCGGCTTCCATAATGTGATAAAACTAACATTGTTAGAATTGAATTGCTGCTTTTAAGTAATTGACGAAGTAAGTATTCTATTGCATCTTGTGAGAAAGAATTTCGAGTTAAATCTAGTTCTTTTAGATAACGATGATCACAGATTGCATTCGCCAGAAGTTTTAGTGCATGGTCATCAATTTCACATGACATCAGTGCAAGTTCATTAAGAGCTGACAATTTGACTGCTTCAGCAAATAGCATTGGATTAATAAATTTGAAATCTAAACCCATTATTTCCAATGAAAAAAGGTTAATAGACGATAGCATTACTATGAGATAATTTACAGCGGAGGGTCTGAGACAGCGAAGTCGTACAGCCCGACGTCCAGAACTACGAATTACTCCTCCTGCGATGTTTTGCAGAATTTTGGTACTACAGCCTAAGTCTGTGATATTCACAGCAACAATACATATACACTCTACTAAGTCCTTTAGTAGTTTGGCCGTCTCAGTACTGATAAAATTAAACTGTAGCTCTATGCTGTTGAGATTGATCATGACACTGATTGGTGGCTTTGTTACGTGTATCAACTTCAGTTGTTTGATCAGCACATTCATTCCCAAGTCATTTGCAACTCCTAAGTCAAAGTACATTTTCGATGTATTTCCTAAGAAAAATCCTAAAGACAAGTAATCTAATGGTGTCATATTCAGTCCCCACAGACTTGTGTTATAATGAAGTTCGCCAGGCTTGGGCATAGGTGGTTTAACTAGTTCGCAGAGATCTGACCTCTGAGTTTCGTAAATACAGTTCAAGAGAGCTAGCAAAGGGCGGCGTCTGTCTCCAGATATAGAGGGATCTTTCTTTAGCTCTTGAAAGATTGCATATCGATCTAACCTGTGTTTGGTGATATTTAGCAACACATCTAGTGCACCTCCATTTGAAAGACCAGTGAGTCCTGCATAAAATGAAATTACAGGACTGAGAGGGTTTGTTCGGAGTATCTTTTGAATGGTTTGCACCTGAGCACGGTCACTCATACGTTGTATGTGTACGGCTACTAAAAACTCTTGTAGAGACAAGTGTAAAAAGCTGCATCGATAACTGGAACCAAAAGCTGTAAGCTGTTGATGAAATTGCAAAAATCCCATCGCATCTTTTAGATCATTCATACCACACTCTCTTAGCATATCCTTCCTAATGATTCTACTACGTTGCTCAAATGCTAGGAATGCTACTTTACATAGAGCGGAAAATTTTGGCAAATAGGTCTCAGGAATATCAGAAAACTCTTCGATTTCTGGACATTTGTTTTCTTTGTGCTCTATGTGTCGAATTAGTAAGTTCAAAACTAGGGGTTTGAACAAACCAGTTGTAGTTTTTGGAAGATTGTCTTTGAAGTGACTATAAAGGTGGACCAAAATTGTGGCATTGAGTGGAAGACAGCAAAGACCGACTAGCTCTGGGTTGATCTTGAAAGTTTCTTGAATCTCTTTCCTGAGCTGTGGCTGAGTTTCACTTAAACTTAGATTCAAGAATTCATCCAATTTCACTTGTTCGAATCCAGTTGTACGTACACGAGCGGTAAGAAGTGGTGCCAAAGTAAGAGCCTGATGGACCTCTGGACGTGCAGTCATCAGTATGCTGCATTTGCTCAGAGCTTGCCGTCCCTTGCCAGCAATAAATCGATAGAGATAACTCCTTTGGCTCCAAGATCCAGAAAATTCATCACAAGCATCAAACAAGAAGCAAACTCCTTCACCACCTTTGTCTTCTATTGCCTCAGCTACTGCCTCTCTCATCTTCTTGCTGGAGTGAGGAATGATATCAGCCAAACTAGATGCTGAAGCTATGTCTGGATCATTTAGTGACACGTGGATGAGCAGCTGAATATCTTTAAAAAGCTCGCCACCTGCCCATTTTCTACAGGAGTGCCATGACAGTGTTGTTTTTCCAGATCCAGCTACTCCTTCTAAAAGTAACACCTTCCGTTTTGCTTGAGAATTTCCAGCAAGGAAAATATTTTCTAGCTTGACTGGTTTCAAATTGGCTTCTTTTTTTTGCTCTCCCTTTTCAACTGGTGGTTCATCATCATCATTGATTGGGATGTCAAACAGAGATAGGTCAATGTATGACTGCAGAGTAGAGAATGGCCATTGTGTGTATGATGGGTGTCTAAAAGAATCTGAAGCAATATACAACTCCTTAAGGTAAGATTGAAAGCTGCTAAAGGCATCTTGTTGTGAAGCACTGTCATCAGGAAGATGCAAGAGTAACTTCTGGAACTTTTCAGCGAGATTGGGTCTTCCTACTGAGCAGAAAATGACTATTAGGCGGCGATTTGTTGCCTTAAACGCTTCTTTTTCTTTCCATCGAATGAGTGATTTCTGAGCCTGAACCACGACACTCTTATGATCTTCTTTGATGCTATCTATGTCTGACTGTTTCAGTCCCAGAGTTGGTGCATATTCCTCCCACTCTTTCATTTGAAGGCCAAGGAAACCAATATGTTCATCACTTACCTTGGATTCCAAAAGTTGAGCTGGAATATGTTTGATAATATTGTGTGCAGCCATTGAGAGTGAGAACTTATCTGCATATAAAATCAATCCTCAATCTCTTCAATGCAAAATTATTTTGCTAGATAGTCGGTTACACCCATACTTGTATGATATTCACAACTGGGAGATCATGCCATTTACTTATTTAGTCATAGAACTTGAGGTCACAGGGCCTAGGGTATTATACCCATGGATATAAATTGTAGTCATGAATAAGAAATTAAACCATTGTATATATGAATCAATTTTAATGCATGAGTAGTGATACAATTGTTATACAACATTTTTCACTTTTAAAAACTTGCAACATAATAACCTATGTGTCTATTTACTATTCTAGTAACTTATGTTTCTCTAGCATCACGTGTACCAGATGGTACTGTCAGTTTGATTCCCTCGAGGTCTTCAGAGACAAGAATTTGACAGCCTAGTCTAGACCTGCGTGTGTGGGAGAGAGAGAAAGAGAGACATACGAACATAAGAAGAACGTTCATACATTAAACCATATAGTCATCTCTATTGCAGCTCTTTCCCGTTGATCAAGTGAATAGGACCACCTTTATGTAACCCTTTCTCTTGAGATAAAATCATTTGCTAAACAATAATTAGTATCTTCACTCCTCACGTGTCTGTCAGTCCGTAGGCAAGGTCCAACATGTCCTGCTCCTCTTCCGTGAGAGGGTCGGGGATCTTCTCGTACCACTCTGGATCCACAATGAGGTGACACGTCGAACAAGAGAGTGTTCCTTCACAAGCTCCTTCCAGATCTATGTCAAACTCTTTGGCCACTTCCAGGAGAGAGTCTCCAACCTTAGCTTGTACTGTGTGCACATCTCCATCTCTATCAGTGAAGGTTATGTTGACTCTGAAAGACGAGAGAATAGAATGAAAACGAAACTGGAGTTAATTTATAGTTTGTGCAAAAAAAAATTGTGTGTGTGCCAGGTGGCTTACGTTTTAGCTTTCTTCTTTGGTGTGACAGTGGTCAGAAGTGCCACAGGCTGTCTGGATACGGGAGCGTACAGAGCACTAAACAGCCACTGCTGAGAAGAAGGCGCCTGCACCTTACTAACATGAGCAGGAGCTGTTTGCCTCAGTGCTGCCTGTAGAGACGTTCCCTTTGTCAGTCTTGATACAACAGCTGCTATTCTGGCCGCCATAATAGATACTGAGATATCGATTCAGCTTTGTGTGTCTTCTTTGACTCAAAAAACTGTGCTTGGATAACACAACGGATGTGGACTGGCTTGTGAAAGCTTGCAGCAGCTGACTTTATTTATTTGGGGTGCAATAAATAGAAATTAGCAAAAAAATTGCATCAGACCTGTGAACTCTGACCTTTGAACCCAAGGGACACGCCCCACAAAATTAGACAAGCTCCTGCAGAAGATGTTGAGTCAAGTGAGGAGAAGAGTGGTGGTCACAGGACTTGGTATCTGTTCTCCTTTAGGAACACAAGTGAGTCTTGTCTGGAAGAAGCTCCTTGAAGGACAGTCAGGCATTAGGAGTCTACCAGATACACTTCAAGGAGTAGAATGCTCAAGTCTGCCATGTCAGGTAGCAGGACTTGTCCCTAGAGGTAGCAGTCCAGGTAAATTCAACCGGGAAGACATTGTCAGTAGCTCAGAAGAGAAGACGATGGGAACCGATTCGATATTTTCTCTAGCGTGTGCTCAAGAAGCACTCCAAGATGCACAGTGGCTTCCACAAACTGAAGAAGATCAACTTGCCACTGGCGTGAGCATCGGTACTGGAGGAACCAGTGAATTCGATAAATTTTTAACTGCAAGCGAACGCTACATGCTTGGACAATATCGTAAAATCTCCCCATACTTGATACCTTCCTTGCTACCCAACATGTCGGCTGGAAATGTCAGCCTAAGATACAAGCTCCAAGGACCCAACCATTCTGTATGCACGGCTTGTGCAGCTGGGATTCATTCCATTGGAGATGCTGCTTGCATGATTGCGCGTGGTGTTTGTGATGTAATGGTGTCTGGAGCTACTGAAGGAATGCTGCATCCAGTCATTCTTGCTGGATTCAACAGAGCTCAAGCACTCTGCACCAAGTTCAACGATGATCCGCTAAGAGCCTCGAGACCGTTTGATTCTAAGCGAGCTGGTTTTGTTCCCAGTGAAGGTGCTGGAGTGCTGATACTTGAGGAACTCGAACACGCAAGAAGTCGAAATGCAAAGATTTATGCAGAAATTCTTGGTTATGGTATGTCCGGGGATGCCCATCACATCACAGCCCCTCATCCAGAAGGACGGGGAGCTCAACGGGCAATGAAGGCAGCTGTCAAAGATGCAGGACTACAGCTGGAAGATGTGGGTCATGTTAACGTCCATGCTACTTCAACAAGGCTGGGAGATTTGATTGAAAATCATGCTGTTAAGAAATTGTTTGGTGAACATGCTTACAATCTACTCATTTACGCACCAAAAGGTGCACTGGGTCACTTACAAGGAGCGGCAGGTGCAGTGGAAGCCATCATAGCAGTCTTGTCTGTGAAGGAGGGAGTGATTCCACCAAATTTGAACTTGGAGGAGAGAGAGCCCGAGTTTGATTTGCAGTACGTGACGGGGGAGCCTGCCCAGTGGGACACTGAGGGTGATGATGGTAGTAGGAACCGTCGCATTGCTGTGGTGAACTCCTTTGGGTTTGGGGGAACAAATGCTTCTTTGTGCATTGGAGAATACCTTGAGTCATAAAGAAATTAATTCATATCTTATCTGCATGCATTGGTGAAATGCTCTGTGTTCAATGGAACTGCTAGTCAATTCTGCTCCATTTATATATAAGGATTCTAATAAGCAGCAATTGAATATTTTCTATAAAATTGTGTGAAGTGTACCATTGAGTACAAACAATAATGATTACTTGTTCTGATGATGAAACTGAGAATACAAGTGTTGAAATAATTAATAGCTAAAATGAATGGAAAGGTTAAAGAACCACTGCATGCAGCGTAGAAAAAATGAACCAAAAAAGACTTGCTACAATTTAATAAAAGAACGTGTCTTAGATTGAAATCTCAACAGCTGAGAATTCATCCAATCCTGAACTTTCTGCTGTGGCTTCTTCTGTGCCAGTAGACAAGCAGCTGCTCTTTCTAACTGGTCACGATTTGCTCGGATGTAGCGATGAGCATCTTGAACTAACAGATCCAGCTTCTCTGGGTTGCTCTCATCGATGGCTATGTCTTCAGATAGCTCAGGATTGAATCTAAAGTAGCTTGATGGAGGTAGTACGTCACTGAGGATGGTGTGCACGGCTGTGTGTGTGTGTGTGTGTGTGTGTGTGTGTGTGTGTGTGTGGCATATACCTAAAGGACAGACTTGAAGAGAGATCAAGCAAGCAAAAAAAAAAGTCTACAATTGCTACAATTATACTGAAGTAAATATCAAGTCAAGTCATAGAAGAGCAATGGCCTCATCACTAACCTTCGGTGTCTGTGGCACTTGCCACTATCTTGGTGAGCTTGTCCCTGAGAGTGGTAGCTGTCTCTTCCTTTTTCCCTTTCGACTTCTCCTTCTTCTGTCTCAGGTAAAGTCCGGTGCCCAGCGACAGAATGCACTGAATGGGAGTGCTCCTGCCCCACAAGAGCCTGGCCTCGTGGAGAGCCAACCCACATGGATTGTTAGTTAGGAGACCACCATCCTAGCAACACAAGTGTACAAAACAGGGAGAGAAATTTAAGACAAATATCTACCAATACAGCTAGTCCAGACTAAACCCCATGCACTCCATTTTATGTGCTTTCTGATCAATTCCCAGACACAAAAGGGAAAATGAGAAGCCTGGTTATCAGTGGCTAGCAATCTAGAGATAGTATTATTATACAAACCTGTAGGGTTGGCTTACCAGACCCCAAAACAGTCATTCTAATTGTTCAACACAAATAATGATAGCACACTTGGTCAAAACAATCTCACCATCACACTCACAGCTGTGCATGCATGCATGGCATAGACACAAAGCTATGTATGCATGACAACCTTCAAAACATACCTGATGTACATAAGGTCCCAGTTTGACCTCTTCAAAGTAGCCAGGAGCTGCAGTGCTGGACATAACGGCCTCCCACAGCCTAGCGTCAGAGGAGTGCAGGTAGTGGGAGATCTCTTCGTTGTCAGGATGATGGCGATAGTTGCAGAAGAGGAATGGCTGTACGACGGGTTGGTTCACCACCGTGGAGACAAAGGAGAAACGAGGGACACTTGGATCAACTGCTGTGGTGTACATGAGGTCTTCACATTTATCATATTTCCTGTGAGAATCACAGAGACAAAATGCGAGAGAAAAATGAGTTTACTTGGAAAAGTTTTGCAGATTCTGGGAAAACATGTTTTTATTTAAAAATTTAGCAAGTGCATGCAATTACACACACATGTATGAGTGGAGGACAAGTGAATGGATTTTTATAACGTACGTACTTGATAATGCTCAGCAGTAGTTTGGCATCGTAAAAGGCGTGTGTTAAAAAGAGTTGCGAGATGCCGAGAAGGTTGTTCATTTTGAACACCTTGGTGCTGAGATCTCTATAGGCAGTTTCCACTTCAGCAATGGAACACTTCTCAATGCACAGCAGAGAAATGATTATCGCTCCCGTACTGGTTCCACAGACATAGTCAAACAGCTGGTGAGTTGGCAGCTGGCATTTCTCTTCAAGATACTTGAGAATGATGATAGGTATCAGGCCTCTAAGTGTGTGTGTGTGTGTGTGTGTGTGTGTGTGTGTGTGTGTGAATATGAACGCTAGTATGTGATCCATGCAATTAGTGTACTCAAACAAAGTGCATACTATTAAGATTCACTGTTGCTAAGGAATGTTTGCTTAGGAACACACACACACAACTAGTACCTGGTTCCTCCACCATCCAGAGATAGAATCCTAACTCCCCGACCAGCATAAGATGGAGCATGGCCCAGCAGCGTCAGCGCCAGTCTAGCTTGCTGCTCAACCTCAACCTGGCCACAGTCCTTCAACTCCACCAGCCTTGGCACCATGCCACTCCTCCACACCTCAGCCGACATCTCTGGGTGCTTGTGGAGCAAGACCACAAACTGTCGGAGCTGATCAAGATGGCGAAGGTTGATGTTCTTCCATTGCGATTTCTGAGCCAAGAATTTCAGATGATCTTGAAACGGCGTCTCTATCGCTTCCGATACGAAATTCCTGTGCAGACAATTTGCTCTATTGCATGGCGACAAGCTATTGCTGTGATGAATCGATTGGTAATCGTTAGAGTTAACTGTGTGATGATTTATAGACAGTATGTGGGTAGGACAAGAGTTGGCAGTAAGCAACCTTGATCTGGAGATCAAGGTTCTTGCAGAGATGGGTAGTACGTAACATTTCATCTTTACTTAGCAAAGTCTGTTCAAGTGTGTCTCCTATTGTTGATTGCTATTCATGACTCAAACACAATACGCAACCTTCAACCAAGTTGTCCACAAGGGGACATGAAGATGATGCAGCTGTGACTGGTTCACTCACGGAGTCTGTGCTGTCGTCTTGATCTTGGTCTGTGAGTATCTCCTCTGCGTCTTCTCCTTCTCTTTGGTGGTAGTCTTCTTCTAGTCCTTGAAGACTCTCAGCCTGAGTGATGGGATATTTTTTCTTTTGTTTCTTCTGGTGGCAGATGTCTGATTCTAATTCTGGCCCAGCCTCTCCAGACGTGGACATCCTGCAGCACTAAAAAGGGAGTTTCTGCTAATTTTGTCGAGTCAGCAATTATGGCGTCCATTGAAATGACGTAATTTGTACACAAACGTACCCGCGCATTAATTGGAAACGGAGCTAATCAACAAATCACAATCATTCCTTTCAAACTTACCAGGGCCTATTGCAACAAGTAATGGCAGATCACAGTGAAGCAGTGGATGATGGTAATCTTTATAATTCAAATTTTGTATGTTCTGTTCATGTTTCTTGTCATACATTATACAAGCGAGAGAACATTCTAGAACATTATTGTTAGAGAACATTATTTGAAACTTTGACCTCTTTTTTGTAGATGTTCCTCCTTTGGAGGACATGTCTGAAGAACTAGAGAGAGCCAAAACAAGAATGAAGACAACAAGCTCAAAAGAAGCTTCAGCTAAAACTCCCACAACCAATATCGTCACACCAAGTCAGACCGACCCTACTCCTCAAGCAACAGCCGACAAAAGTGTAGCTGCTGAGTCGTCTGATGCAGGGAAATCCACAAACAGCCCTCCATCAACGTTTGGAGGATTCAAGAAAGGATTCTTGTCTTCAAAGCCTTCAAAAGTGGACAAATCTAGACAGCCAATGAAGACCAAGTCAACACCAAGTACCTCCAGTTCTCCTTCCAGTGCAGAAAAGAAACAAGACTCAAACACTTCCAGTGCCAGCAGCAGTGATGGTGCCAGCATCCCATTTGTCAAGCCAAAGAAAGAAGAAAGAGCTAAGCTCCATAAACTCAGGTTCCCCGAGGTACAGCGTGCGCTCAGGGAGTCCTACCCATACATGAACTCCAAAGGTACTGATGTGTTTATGTTTACCGTAAATCATGAAATTTTTAGTGTTAAAAAATTTTCGTGCCGTTTAGTTTTCGTAATCCTCAACTACGAAGTTTTCACGATTTACGGTATATCATTTAGCTAGTCAGTCGAGTGACCAGGAGGGCTCCTTTGGGATTGTTGTAAAGATAGTGGCTCACATGTTTGTTCGATTTTTTTTATCACTTACTAGAGTGGGTCACTGATGATCTACTGGCAAAGATAGAGGAGCACCCTGTCTTGCGCAAGGCATTTGTAGATCCCTACATGAGTAAGGTGGTTGCCGAGTTGCAGAAGAATCCAGAATCTGTCGCGGAAAAGGCCAAAGATAGTAAAGAGGTAAAACACTCTGGGACTGTATTCACTGGGACGTCTATCTGTGTAAATCACATACTTACGTATTTCTCTCTATACTATAGATACAGACCTTTCTCGCAGAGTTTTCTAAGTTGATGGATGAACATTTTGCAGAGCTGGCCAGAAGAAAAGAACTTGCTGCAAGAGGTATTCATCTTCCAGAAACTCCAAAGCTTGAAGACGATGAAGTGATGAAAGAGAGAATAGAAAGGCCAGAAGTTGCGGAAGTTATGAAGGATCCTGATATCCTAAGACTCATCATTGCTTTGAGAGGACAACCGGAAGAGGCACAGAGGTTGGTTGATTGACAGCTGTGTGTTCCTAACTAGACCTACACGTGCATGTTTTCATGCTCTCCGCAAGCAATACCGTCACACCAAGTCAGACCGACCCTACTCCTCAAGCAACAGCCGACAAAAGTGTAGCTGCTGAGTCTTCTAATGCAGGGAAATCCACAAACAGTCCTCCATCAACGTTTGGAGGATTCAAGAAAGGATTCTTGTCTTCAAAGCCTTCAAAAGCGGACAAATCTGGACAGCCAATGAAGACCAAGTCAACACCAAGTACCTCCAGTTCTCCTTCCAGTGCAGAAAAGAAACAAGACTCAAACACTTCCAGTGCCAGCAGCAGTGATGGTGCCAGCATCCCATTTGTCAAACCAAAGAAAGAAGAAAGAGCTAAGCTCCATAAGCTTAGGTTCCCCGAGGTACAGCGTGCACTGAGGGAGTCCTACCCATACATGAACTCCAAAGGTACTGATGTGTTTATGTTTACCGTAAATCACGAAATTTTTAGTGTTAAAAATTTTTCGTGCCGTTTAGTTTTCGTAATCCTCAACAACTACAAAGTTTTCACGATTTACAGTATATCATTTAGCTAGTCAGTCGAGTGACCAGATGTTCTATAAACACTTTAGCAAAGCCTGAGTAGGCACTGGGAGGGCTCCTTTGAGATTGGTTGTAAAGATAGTTGCTTACAGGTTTGTTCAATTTTTTTTATCACTTACTAGAGTGGGTCACTGATGATCTACTTGCAAAGATAGAGGAGCACCCTGTCTTGCGCAAGGCATTTGTCGACCCGTATATGAGTAAGGTGGTTGCCGAGTTGCAGAAGAATCCAGAATCTGTTGCGGAAAAGGCCAAAGATAGTAAAGAGGTAAAACACTCCAGGACTGTATTCACTGGGACGTCTATCTGTGTAAATCACATACTTATGTATTTCTCTCTATACTATAGATACAGACCTTTCTTGCAGAGTTTTCTAAGTTGATGGATGAACATTTTGCAGAGCTGGCCAGAAGAAAAGAACTTGCTGCAAGAGGTATTCATCTTCCAGAAGCTCCAAAGCTTGAAGACGATGAAGTAATGAAAGAGAGAATAGAAAGGCCAGAAGTTGCGGAAGTTATGAAGGATCCTGATATTCTAAGACTCATCATTGCTTTGAGAGGACAACCGGAAGAGGCACAGAGGTTGGTTGATTGACAGCTGTGTGTTCCTAACTTGACCTGCTTGTGTGTTTTCATGCTCGTGTGTGTGTGTGTGTGTGTATGTGTGTGTGTGTGTGTGTGTGTGTGTGTGTGTGCAAGCCCATGCAAATTTCAAGATGTTTGGTTATTGTTTTGTTTTTTTATTGCATTTGTAGGATATTTAAAACTGCTACTGGTGAATTTCGTCGCAAAATTCAAACTTTAATCGACAACGAAGTACTAGCCATACGATATTGACTTTAACATTTCAAGCTGCAGTTTAAGTTGTGTGGTGTTTTATAAGTACAACCAGACCAGGACAACACTTTCACATAAACTTTAATATTAAATCTTTGAGACTTGTACAAATAGTTACATAAACTTTTACAGCTGCAATAAAAAGAAGTGTGTAATAAAATTATACATGTCAATAAAAGCACAAATGCATGGTGTTACTGTGTAAACTATGTGTATGTACAGTAGTGTTAAAAATGTACTTCAGGATATTAAAATTTAATAATAATTAATAATAATAATTATAGGGACTAAAATTTTATGGAGTTATTTTCTCTTTTTCTTGTCTTTCTTCGTTGGCTCGCTCTTTTTTGATGATGAAGGTGGTGGTAGGTCTGGAAGCAGCCTACCAGGTATGTCCTCATAAAGAGACTCTTCAATGGGACCTTCAGTGTCCATATAGAGTGCCTCAGGCTCAGCACTGATACTTGGAAGGCTGCTTGTGCTAGCTACAGATTTCTGAAGAGGTGTTTGAGGCAGTGGGGTTGAGTATCGCTTCTTGGGAACGGGTTTTGATGGAAGAGCTGGTGGCAATTCATTATTGCTTTGGCTTCGTCGATACTGAACAGCTTCAGCAGCAGCTATTTCTGTTTCTTCGTAAAGGTTGTCATCTTCAAATTGAGACTCTGTCTTAATGAGAGGGGCCCTCTCTTCACTCCTAGGCTTTGGTTTAGATTCTGGTACAGGAAGGGATGGTCGAGGTAGCGTACCACGGACAGATTCAGCATCATCGTAGAATTCTGCCTCTACCTCGTTGACAGCATGAACTGGTGACATCTCAGAGTACTCTTCTTCTGGTCCTTGCGATGTTGCTGGGTTGACAAAGACCTCATGTATTCCCGATCTCTGCATATCAATGTACATCTCTGGCGAAGGTGGAACAGGTGGAGGCGGTTTGGAGTCTTTCTCTGCACCTTTTGGTGGCGATGCTGGTTCTTTCTTTGTTTCGACAAGTTTTGGTCCTGGTTTGGGTGGTCTGGATGGAGGCACATCAGTCTGAGTGCCAGGAGCACTTTGGACAACTGGTTCTTTCGGCTTCTGCTCTTGTTGCTGCGGCTGCTGTTTCTTAAGTGGGCCAGGTTCCATTTCTGTGTATTCCTCATCAATTTGACTCACTTTATTTTCATCGTCCTCTGGTCCTAGTTCCGTGTACAGCTCTCCATCACCGAATCCGACATTTGCCACTCCCTTTGGTGCAGCTTTCTCTGGTTGAGTTTCAGTACTTGTAGGCGATGAAGGTCGTCGTGGTTGAGAGGTGAAGTCAGTCTCATTTCGACGCTCATACCTTGCTCCCATCTCAATATTGTCACCATCTGAACCCTTTATGGTGTAGGTGTCACCTCTCCTGAATTTCCACACTAAAAACACACCCAGTAGTACAACAATGATGACTAGAATGATGATAAGAATCACAACTATGGCAATGGTGCCACCTCCTGCTGCAAATGCGTTTTGAGCGCCTGGTATACAATCGTTTGGGTTTGGCCCGGTACATCCATTTGTGCAGGAAGAGGAGCACGGCCTACAGTCGAAGGTCGAGCTGTCTTGGTAGTACGTGTTATTTGGACACGAGGTCATACATTCTCCCTCAAATTCGGGCAGCGGTATCTGAGTATCATTATTGACTCTGCACCCATTACAATCTCTGGCTCTACTGCTGCTACACCCTCCAGTGAGGGAGCAAAGATTGCTGCATGGCCGACACACTCCATCACTGCCTTCATAATGCCTCATATTGTTTGGATCTGGGTTGCAATTTAAGACACATCTTCTTCGATCGTTTTCAGATTCAAATGAATAATTTCGACATGCAATGCAGTCAAATGGATTGGGCCCTGTGCAGTTGATTGCACATGCATCATCACAGGGTTGGCAATAGTTACTATCAGGATCAGGATAGAATAGACTTGGACAATTTTCCATGCAGATGTCACTTGAGCCCGGACTGTTAGGATTGATCAAGTTAGCCGAGACACGAAAATTGGCACACTCATTACACTCAGCTGGACTGGAACCATAGCATCCACTTTCAGGCACACACTGGCTATCACATGGCAAACAGTTATTCGATTCGTTGGCGTGTGTACCAATTGGACACTCCTCAACGCAAGTCTGATTGAGAGTGTTGAAGAAATTTCGACATCCACCACACTGCGATGGCTCAGGTCCCGAGCACCCCAAGTTGGGAGCACACAGGGGATGACAGTCGTAGCAATATTCTACATTTTGTGTGCTGTTCACTCTCACAAATTGATTTAACTCGCAAGCATCTCTGCAGATGTTATCAAGTGTCGATACATTGGGGCACATTTCCACACACTGGCCAATTTGCATATTATCACCAGTGTCTGATACATTAATGTTTTGAATCAAAAAATTTCGACATGTAAAGCAGTCAGTGTCATTTGCACCAAAACACAATTCACACTGATCGTCGCACGGGAAACAAGCTTGTATAGTTCCAAATTGTCCGGCTGGACACTCTGTGTCATATCTCCAAGCATTGGGACCGACTGTAATTGCACCAGTATCAGACTCCAGTCGGATATCTCCCATTATCTCCAAGCCAGCTGAATTAAATCCTGTCTCAAAAACGACCACACTGTCGTTTGAAAAAATGATTCGGTTTGCACTTATGCCTGCCGCCTCAACACTCATGATGCTCATACCTCCTCCGAGAAGATTCTCACCAGTGAGCGTCACTATTGTCAATCCACTTCCATTTTGGGGAGATACATCTAGGATCATACTCTGGTTTGTATAGTTCCACGGAAATTCTTGATAGAGAACTGCACCAAAGTTTGATCGTAGAGTCACACTGGATGTTGTAAACTCCTCAACTGTGAAACCTGGCTCACCAACGCGAACTTGTACCTCTGTGTCTGTACTTGAGATGATAGAGTAGATGGTAATGTTGTCTAGGAGAACTTCTACGATGGAACTTCCACCTGAGAGAAGTGTTTGACCGGAGATTGTGATGTTGGTGCCAAATTGCCCAGCTGGTGGGTTGATGGAGGTGATTTCTCCTTGTGAAATGTACGTCCAGCCATCAATCCTTCGCACATAAGCACCAGAGTTGGCAATGAAGACAACATCGCCTGTTTCTGGAGCTGTAATGTCATTCTCACTTGCTTCAACGGTTACAAGTGATGAGGTGGCACTTGTAATTGTAGCTTCTAGTCCTCCAAGATATGCATTGGTGAGGTTTGTACCACCTCCAAGCAAATTTTCTCCTCTTATTGTAACAAGCGTTCCATTTTGACCTTGTTCGGGAGTGACTGAAAATATCGTACCTTCAGACAGATACGTAAAGTTGCTAGAACTGAGGGTTGTTGTGTTGAAATTTGACTCGATTTGTACACTTCCAAGAAATGATCCAAAACTAGACGGCCTTCCTGCTCGTATTATGATGGTAGTAGGCCTTCCACTCACTTGGTTATTCTCAGTGATGGTTTCTATTATTGCCTCCACTCCAGCCAGCAATACTCTTCTTACTCCTTCTCCGTTGTGCAAGAACATTCCTTGGATTGTGACTCGTGTGCCATTTTGACCCTCTTGTGGTTCCACGGACGTGATGTTGCCTGGAGTAAGGTACCCAAACGTGACTGCCGGACTGGATCCCGTCACAGCGCCAGTGTCGGCCACAATTTGGATCAATCCTGGTCTCAGAGCTGTGGTATTCGAACCGGATAGAACTTGAATGACATTGGTATAGTTAACAACAATTTGTGATGCGGGCACGCCATTCAGTAGAACCGTTTCGGCTCTGTTTCCTCCTCCAAAGAGATTGGTTCCTGTTATGGTTACGATGGTGCCCATGTTACCTTCCTCCGGTGTGACTCCAGTGATTTGACCTGGGGTGATGTACTCCCAGCTGTCTTCAATCGTGACTACAGCACCAGTATCTGTGATGTACACTATATCACTGATATTAGTCTCTGTTTCAAATGGTTCGGCAACAGCTAGGACAAAGCTGTCTGACGACTGATTTACACCTGCTTCAATTTCACCGAGCAGTAGAGTTTCAACGGACCTTCCACCAGCAAGGAGTCCTACACCAGTGATGTTCACCCGAGTACCTTGAGTCCCGCTCTGTGGGCTCACCGAGTCAATGCGAACTTGAACATAAGTGAAGCTCATTGCCGATGTGAACGTGGCTCCTTCGCTTGTGGTGACCACGATCGGTCCAACTATGGGTGCTGAAGAGGAGTTTGCAAATTCTGTGATTGTAAGTTGAATCTCTGTGTTGCTAGAAGCATCAACTGTGGTCCCAATACCAGCAAGAGAAATGTCCATTACTGAAACTCCACCTGCCAGAAAATTTGCCCCACTTATTGTCAATGATGTGTTGAAGTATCCTGAGAAGCTTGGCAAAATGTTGGCGATGCTTACAGGAGATTCATACCTCCATGCATTTAGTATATTGACACTGGTTCCATTCACAAACTCCAGTCTGATGCTACCCATCTGTGTGGCATCAGAAGGTCCTGCTTGCACTGTCAATATCTGATTCGAGTCCAATTCAATAATAGTTGCAGCTACATCTGTCAAATAGATGTCACTTAAATCTGGTAGGTCTTCAAATGTAGAAAGATCAATGGATACCAATGTGCCATTCTGTCCGGTCTGAGGAGATATTAGACTAGCCGATAAAACTGGGTAGTACCTCCATGCATCACCTGCTACACCTACCAACTGTCCTTCACCAGTTTCAATTTCAATGGGTCCATATGCTCCTTCACTAGGTCCTGGTCCAACTGTTACAAAAATTTCATCTTCAGTTGCATTGATGATCTCTGCCACTTCTACACCTCCAATGGAAACTGATATTAGTGTCTGGTTGTTTAAAAGATTCACGCCAATGATGTTCACGACTGTTCCAGCTTCACCCGCTTCAGGAGTGAAAGATACGACTTCCCCAACAGTCTCGTTAAAAGTGAACAAGATTGAGTCATCATAAAGGGTTTCTCCCGTATCAGCAACAATCTGGATAGGGAGCCCCTCGCCTGGATTGTTGAGACCATCGTACACACCTGCACGGAACTCAATCACACTCGAGTTGACAATCCTTGCTGAGAAGGATTCTGACTGTCCTAGGAACACCGTAGCACTTGTTGCACTCTCTGGAACAAGATTGGCTCCACTTATCGTGACATTTTCTCCTGGGAAACCAAAAGTGGGAGAGATGTCAAAAATCTCACCTGGTTCGGTAAAGTTCCAAGCATTTTGTAGTTCTACTATTGATCCTGATGTCGATTCAATTCTTACAGTTTCATCAAATGTTTCGTTGAGTGATAGACCCACACGTACTCTTATTTCGTTGGGAGAACTGGTCACAACTTGTGCCTCTATGCTTCCAAACATCACTCTATCAACAGAAAATGAGCTATTGGGAGGTCCAAACAGATTCATTCCGCTAATGACAACATTCGTTCCATTGTTTCCACTAGTGGGTTGTATCTCATCCACAAACGAAGAGTAGTAGGTGAAGTTGGTAGTGTTTAAAACACTTTCAATCACCACCCCAGTATCTGTGGTCAACTGCACAGTACCAGTCAGCATGGTACGTGGGTTTGGGTTCTCCCCAGCAGTACAGACGACTTGGCTGCTGGAAAATGTACCAATTCTTGCAGGAATATTGGACAGGAGGCACTCGGTGAAGCTTGTACCAGATGGTCCCAGCAGGGATTGTCCACTGATGGTTACGTCTACCCCTTGCTGTCCAACTGTGGGAGAGATTGTTGTGATATTTCCCAGTCTCTCGTAGAACCACATTTGTGATCCTGTGATTTCTGCTCCTGTGTTTGCTTCGATTATTACGTCACTAGCTCCTTGTGGTGCATCGGGATTTCGATTTGAAACAACATCGATTAGGGTGTCGGTTGCAGTTGTGACATTAGCAGGAGTTCCTCCGAGTGTCACAGACACGCTGCTCCCTCCCCCAAGGAGATTTGTTCCTGATATACTGACCCGGGTGCCTACTGTCCCACTGTTTGGTGAAACCATTGCTATAGAACCAGGTTCCAAGTATTGGAATGCAATAGTAGATGTTATCACTGCTCCTGATGTTAATGTGATTACGACAGGTCCTCTATCAGTACTGAAGCCTTCTCCAGCTCGAACAACAATTTCAGTGTCTGTTGCATTTCCTTGAACAGTTGATGCAATACCAGCTAAATAGACGTTGCTTATGTTGGCAGTAGAGGTTCCTTGAAGAAGCCTGGCACCTCTTATCGTCACTATTGTTCCATCTTGACCAGTGGTTGGGCTGATACTTGTAATTTCTCCTGGTTGAATGAGAGTAAATGCATTTAATCTTTGAATCACAGCACCCGTGTCTGCAGTTAGAACCACATGGCCAATTCGAGGGAAAGTGGTTCCTGTAGGATTTTCTGAAATTGATACCTGAATCATTTCTGAATCGTTTCTGCTTGAAATAAAAGTTGTAGGCACTCCAGCTAAAGTAGCGTTCGAAATTTGTGTTCCACCTCCAAGTAGATTTTCTCCCCTTATGGTTACTATAGTTCCCATCTGACCATTATCTGGGGATACATCGAGTATATATCCCTCAGAGAGATAGGTGAAAGCATTTCTCAGCCTGGCTACTAGACCATCCGTACTTCTAACTGCAACATCAGCAGTGTACATGCCTTGTCTTCTAGCTCGTGGTACACGGACAGTGATGCTCCTTTGTTGGGTGTCAATGCTCACAATTTGAGCAGTTTGGTCATCCACGGTAGGGATCAATTGAAAGCTGGGGTCGAAATTGGTGGCATTAGGTGGCAGGACGATGTCTATAGTCGTCCCCTCTTGTCCACTTGTCCGTCCTGGAAGAGACAGGGTCAGATTGATGAACGTAAAGAAGGCGTTGTTGACAACCGATCCATCATTTGCTGTGATGACAATCTCCGCATTATCTGGGTTCATTTCTGGAGCAGGACCTACGATAAATGATACTTGTTGTTGTGTAGCAAACACTATACGTGAAACGAGTATTCCACCAACTGTGATGTTTCTGAGTTGAGACATATCTGGGACGAGAGATGTCCCACTTACAAGTACCCCTGTACCCTCGGCTCCGCTCGTGGGGGACACATTGTTCACCATTCCTGGTAGGATATAGGTGAAGTTTGTTGCCGATGTGATCACTGCTCCTGTATTGGCCTGGATTCGAATTGGGCCTTGTAGGAGTTGTGTGTTCGTACCAAGTCGGATGCTAATGGCCATATTATCAAACGAAAGTACCATAGCATTGGCTCCTGCAACCTGAACACTTGATACAGTCATTCCAAATCCAAGCAGATTAGTGCCCATTATGCTCACGAAGGTACCTTCTCTTCCTCGTAGTGGAGAGAAAGACGTGATTTGACCAGATGCACGATGTGTGTAAGATCCTCCAAAAACAACTGCTCCAGTGTCGGCCATGATGTAGACTTGACCAGGGAAGAAGTCTGCTCTCTGTTGGCCAATGTTCCCCATAATAACAGTGATACTGGTACTGGTGTTGCTCACTACTGTAGCATTCACACCATCGAGAAATATACTAGCAACACGTACTCCACCTCCGAGCAAATTGGTACCATCAATAGTGATTCTTGTCCCCTCCTGACCTTCTCCTGGTTGGACATCTTGGATCGTGCCTTGGACCAAGTAGGTCCATACATTTCCAGCGGAGGTTACAATGGCAAATGTATCTGCAGTGATTTCTATTCCAACTGGTGTGTTCATTGCATTGGGGTTGGATGTGATTCTTACTGTTATGCTGCTTGAAGTGGATTGGGTGTAATCAATCGAAGCTGGGACATCTCCAAATTTGACGCTGGTGATGTTGTTTCCATGCCCAAAGAGATTAGTGCCACTAATGGTAACTGTGTGTGTGTGTGTGTGTGTGTGTGTGAAAAAAGCGTTGAAAAAAAATCTTCAGATCTAGTTGGGATTTGAACCGAAGTCTTTTGAATTCTAGTCAAATGCTCTTACCACCCAGTCTGACCCAGGGCATGTGTACATGTGTCCTGTTTTAAGGTCACAACACATCAATCATAACTATATTCACCATCATGAGCATACCAATGACAGTGCATGCATATATAGTGGAGATGCAGTGAATACAATTACTTTAATCGTAAACACTGATATTCCCTCTAGAATTCATGAGGGTGGACTCCACCAAAGGGGTGATCTGTTGAAATAACAGCGAGGCAAAGAATTCTAATTCCTTATGATACATAAATTATATGCCTGCATATACTTTGAAGTATGTGGATGGGTATGTTACGTTAATGAACTGTTGGGTACAGTTTATACAAGATATATTTGTGCACAAAAACAACCATTCATGTGTGGAATCTAAAGACACACTCTCCCCAGGCTTTGTACTGCCCAATGCTTACCAAAAGTTCCATTCTGTCCATTGCTTGGTTGTACATTGACGATAGATCCCATGTCACGATACTCAAACACCTCTTCACCTCTGATTTGTGCTCCTGTGTCTGAGAATAGCACAATATCGACTAGCCCTGTGACAGTCGATGCTCCCACACTGAGTTGCACTTCTGAATCTGTCTCTTGTATAATCATTGCTCGAACGTTTCCAACGGTGGCATTGAGTAGACGTGAACCATATCCAATGAGACTGGTACCTCTGATTGTGATACGAGTGCCAGCTTGCCCAAATCCAGGTGACACGGTGACAATTTCTCCCGGGCGTTCATAAATCCACCTGTCTTCGTCAGTCACATTGAATTCCATAGACATGGGATTGGTGACCATGATAGCCACACTGCCTGGTACTCCGAATATTTCCGGTTCGGGCATTGCAGTTGTAGTCGGAGGTGGAGGTATTGTGGCACTTTGACCCGATCCTGATCCCGAACTAGAGCCTCCACCTTCAAAAGGTGCTCCCGACATTTGATCGTTTGAAGGCATGGGAGGTTCTTCGACTCTTACTACGATTCTGGTGCTGTTGAAGCTCATCACAGTTGCTTGTACACCAGAGAGATAGACGACTGGCATTGCAGTGTTGTATCCTGAGAGCAGACCAATGCCTGTGATTGCAACAATCGTACCAACTTGACCTCGTTGTGGTGAAACCAATTGAATTTCGGCAAATGTGAATGCTTGCATAGACTCAACAGTGGCGCCAGTATCTGCAGTTATAATAATGCTTCCAGTTCTTGTCTGAGGCCGCATTGGTAGGCTTGGTACATCTGCTGATACACATTCGGTGCCTGGTAAACCTGCGCTGGCTGTGAAAACGTTCATCAGAAAATTTGTAGCAGATATGTTGGCAATGGTGATTCTGTTAATGGCATTTCCACCTCCTTGTAACCTATCTCCGCAAATGATCACTGATCTACCGGGCTGTGCAGCTGGGGGAATGATGCTACTCACGACACCATCTTCTAGTTGGATCCATCCATTTACAAGTGAAATGTAAGGTCCATCAAAGGTCTGTCCTTCAAACGTCTGTGTCGTATTGATCCTAATTGTTGCAGTACCAAGAGTACCACTCATTGCTCGTATTTCAATGACGGATTGGTTAGAGCTGATAATCTCTGCAGTATTGTCCCCAAGAGAGACATGAGAAAGAGACACAGCTACAAGGTCTGGTTGTACTGCACTCAGAAGATTTTGTCCCCTGATAATGACTCTGGTTCCCCGTTGTCCTCGAGAAGGGGTCACACTTTGGATTACCCCTGGACTAACGAGATTATATCGTAATCCCAATCCAAGGGAGAATGTTTGGTATTGAGTCATCATGAATATGCTGCTACTGGTGGGTTCTGGAAGATCAAAGTTTGGAAATCGTGCAGCAAATCCGCTTGATGCTTGTAAGTTTTCCAGTGTGATTCCAGCCACAATCATATTAAACTCAGTGCTGTTGTCTCCACATATTGGAGGATAGCAAGATGATAGACCAAAAAAGGCAGTAGTTCCAGGTTGTGCAGTTAGGGCAATTAAAGGGGTGATAGAAACTGGAAAGAAAAAAAGAAAAGGAAATTAAAGCTGAAACTTGAAGTCTATATATGCAGCCCCACCCCTTCTATCCTAAACTATAATCCAAGTATCATCTATATATCGTGCAACCAGAGTGCATACTTACGTGACTCGTGTATTGCTATCGTGTTGGTTATCGTCTGGCAGGCGGTGTTGGTTGGGATCACTCGCAGAGTGGCCGGTGTACCGCCAGGATTTCTTTGTAATCCGAAAGTGGACCCCAAATTGTACGTTATCAGGGAATCATTGACTATCCGCATGTCCAGTACATTGATGGCCCTGTTGGTTATATCATTAAGCTGGACGGTAATCTGGAACACCATGTTCAATCTTTCTCCTTGGATGGAGTAGTTAGAGGAGCTGAAAGATGTTGAGGGTCCCGTCGTTCCCGAAGGTGGGAATATGAGATCCACCACAGGCTGCTCAGCAGTTGCATTACATTGGCTGTTTTGCGCTGTTGCTTGACTGGCATACAATGCAAGCTGTATGGCTAGAAATAGCCACCCAAGAGTCTGGGAGGCCATTTTCAGTGAAAGTAGACGGCTTCTTCACGCTCAGTGCGGCACACAAACTAATGATGACACGCCCCAATATGCACGATCTGCTGCGCAGTTTCACCACCACGATGAATCTCATTAGTAAATTTCCCATTACGTCATGTAATTGAATACGGTTAATCGGCAAACCGCACAATTTCCAGAGGGAGAAAGACTCGTGGCTTGCGATCTGTGAGTGTCATCCACTGATACAAGTTACCACAGTTCAAAATGGCATCTAACGCAGAACCCATTACTGTCGACGAACTGCGTGGCAGAAAACAAACTGGTAAGACATAACTTCAAATTGGTCTTGGGAACGTTGGCTTTGGGTAGCTACGGTAGCTGATAATTTGTGATAATTTCTCTCCAGGTGGGGCAAGTACAGGCACCAAGAAACCTGCTCCCAGTGGTTCTAAAGGAGCCACTAAAGCGGCCACTTCAGCTGCCAAGGCAGCACTTGCTGAGAAGATGGATAAAGCTAAAAAGTTGAAAGAGCAACAGGAAGCTGAGAGAAAGAAGAAACTGGAGGAGAAACATGCTCGAGAACAGCAGAAGAAAGAAGCTATGGCAGCCAAAAGGAGAGAAATTGAGGAGAAAAAGAAGCAAGATATGATCAAGAAGGCATCGAGCGAACCTTCCGCTGCCGGGAAGACCTCACGACCAGCGGGGGGAGCATCGAAAACAACCTCCGGCGGTGCTTCTAAAACTACATCCGGAGAACACAAAACCACTTCCACTTCTAGGCTGACTGCGTCAGGGAAAGCATCCACAAGACCAGCGTCCTCCAAAACCACTCACCCTACTACCAAGACAGCTGCTACAAAGCCCAAGGAGACCGCAACCACTTCAACAGCCTCTCCTAAAGCCCGAACAACTGTCACTGCTACCAAAGCCAGTCCAACAAAGACCATAGCTGCTAAGACGCCTACTAAACCAGTTACAAAGAGACCTCTCTCAGGAGGCGCTACGAAGACAACAACCACTTCTTCTGCGACGACAAAATCATCTCCTGCTACAAAGACAGCCACTGCTAGTGGGAGTAAAGCAACCACTTCGGCGCGATCACCAGCTCACGGTCGCAAACCAGGAACCACAGCTAGCACAACTACGCCAAAGAAAACAACAACTGTTTCTGGTTTACGAAAACCAACAGATTCACCCAAGGCAGCATCTCGTGTGAAGCCAAGCACCCAGGCATCAAGGACTACCAAACCAGCTACTACCAAGACCACAACAGCTAAAACAGGTCTAGCTGGGAAGACAAAGAAAGAACCTTCGGCTGTCAAGGCAAAGAAAACGAAAGAGCCACCAAAACCATCGGAGGAAGTGACTGTAGAAATAGAAGTAGCCCAGCCAGTTGCTAGTAAAGAAAAATCTCCTGAGGACATTCCACCACCTTCCTCAGTAGACGCTACGCCGTTAGTGGAAGGAAGTGCAGCTGAAGTTCGTAGCGGGAGTGGGCTACTGGTTGGGGATCTGTCTGCCCAGGATAGTGCGCTGGTTGGTGGAGAGCTAGGAGATGAAGAGGCTTTGAAGAAGATGGGAGAGGAGGAAAGAGCTGAAAGAAAGAAGGTAGAGAGAGAGAGAGAGAGAGAGAGAGAGAGAGTTGTGTGTGTACCAGCTGTTTGTGCGTAATACGTATGTGTGTACAACTGTTACAGACATTCGTGTATATCTTGTAATTTTGTGGTGGCTTGTGAGCTTTGCTATGTAGCTTGATAACTAACTTATTGCTGCTTTATGTCTTCTGGTAGCAAAGGAAACACCTACCAAGTTACACACAATTACTGTTGTATTGAGGTTTCTGTTTTAAGGCATCAGGATATTGTGGTTGCATCAATGTTGTTGTTTTCTTCTTTAATGACCATTCCAGGGTTGCTTTGACTCCTCTCTCTCTCTCTCTCTCTCTCTCTCTCTCTCTCTCTCTCTCTCTCTCTCTCTCTCTAGCTGAGACTAGGACAGAGGATGGTGAGTTAATTGCTATCAATCAGTTCTCCACCTTCATCATCGGAGTGGGTGGGTTTGGAGGAAAGAGGTCCTCAGACGCCATCAAAGTAAGCTTGAGGGAACGATATAAGTTATGTAGGCTGTCAATGAATGAAAATGGTTGCAACAAAACCTCTGATCTGTTACCAAGATCGAGTGTATTCTTGGCTGCTCTAACGTAATAAATTTTGGCAGTTTGACACTCTCTTTGCTCTTGTCTTCTTCCCTTCCTCCAGCCCATTGCGAGTCCTCCTGAGAGAGCTCCTGATTCCTCTCTACAGTGCAAGACACTTCCTTCCCAAGCTGCCCTTTACCGACTTAGTGGAGACTACAACCCTCTTCATATTGATCCGGAATTTGCCAAACTTGGAGGTACGTGCATTTTTCCTTCATAAAAAAAGTGAAATACATACATGTCTCATGCTCTGTAGCATAGGAACGAATGATATTCTATTTAATGCCCACCTTATTTGAATTTTGACCCTTTCAGGTTTCAATACCCCCATACTTCATGGTTTGTGTTCCTATGGTATTGCCACACGTCACGTCCTCAGGACATACTGCAATGACGACGTGTCCAGAGTGAAAGCCATCAAGGCCCGGTTTTCAAAACCTGTTTTACCAGGTCAAACAATACAGACTGATATGTGGAAAGAGGGGAACAGAATCCACTTTATATGCAAGGTATGGATGTGTATAGCTACAATATGAAGGAGATGTGATAAGATTTGTTGTCTTCATCTCTCTCTCTCTCTCTCTCTCTCTCTCTCTCTCTCTCTCTCTCCAGGTGGTTGAAACCGGTGATGTGTGTCTAACTGGTGGCTACATCGATCTTAATCCAGCAGCTCCTTCTACCAGTGCTGCAGCTGCCTCAGTACCTCAGCCAACTGTATGTAAGAGCATGTGATGAAAATGAATAAAGTTGTGATCTTAACTTCTTGTCAGACCATCATGTTGCCTGACTATTGCTAGTGACAATTGAATGAGATCGATTGATATCAGAGTTAGAGATTATGCTTGATATTTCTCAACAATCATGGCTTTAATTCTGTTTGCTTTATCTTGATTCCTCCTTGATTGGCTCCTTATGTTGTTCATTTCTGTCTAGTTTATAGGAACAAATGTATAATTTCTTTGTAGAGTTAAAACGAATCAAAAACTGATCCCAAAAAATCAAATATTTTTTTCCCTTTATTTTATGATTGTATTGTTCAACCTAATAATGCTTTTGTTTTGCATTGTGTGTGTCACTCTTGATAGTTTTTACAAACATTAGATTTGCTCATTTTCTAAGATCAAGGTAAGCTCGAAAGCTTGTCTAGCATATCATGTACGTATGTGTAATGGTTTGCATTCAAAGCATTTACCATAAGACATCGCTGACAATAATTGAAGGAGGTATATTTTAACATACATGTTTTTGAGTGAACAAATCGCAAAAAATATACCACTCTTAACCAGCACTATACTGTATATAGCTTGACAGTGTATGAGGAATAAATTTGATTTGATGTACGACTTTATATATACCATTCTCAGACAAATGCTGATTTGAAATCGACTGCCATTTTTGAGCAACTGAAGCAACACCTCTCTGCTGCACCTGAGCTGGTGAAGAAAGTGAAGGCCGTCTTTCTCTGGAACATCACCAAGAATGGAAAGAGAGTAGCCCAATGGAGTAGGTTTGGCACACTGTCTCACTGTTGTGTGTGTGTGTGTGTGTGTGTGTGTGTGTGTGAGTCTCTCGCCATTCCATTATGTAAGCTCTCTTCGCCCAGTTTACCATTTTGCACATCTCATTACCTACACAATAAGCAGCCTCTGTACAATAGGCTAGGCAAATACCACCACTGCCCACGCCTGTTAGTGGCAAAGTAGCTTTTCCAGTACACGCCATATGCTGATAAACACATACTAAGCATATTATGCTATGTCGGTGTATTGCAAACATGCCTTGGTGTTTGGCAATAATATGTGTGTTATGAATGTATGTATGAGCCATCAGAAGAGTGTACTGTTGGTATTGAAGTGGAGAGGGCAATTTGTGAACAAGTGGATGGTTACATGAGAATCCATTTCAGACAATCATTGAAAGGCTTTTTTAAAATATGTGCCACGGGCCTGCTTGTAAATGCACAGTATTGTGTATATGTAGTTTATATGTGTATATGTATTACACAGTTTATAGTTTATGGACGTATACATGTATGTGTGAATGTTTAGTATACTCTGACTTATGTGTGTATACCATTATGTACTGGTTTCAATGAAGTAATTTTATACACACACACACACACACACACACACACACACACACACATAAATACACACATCAATACTAGAGAGTGGAAGAAATAATGCAAAGAACTCGTCTCAAAGGAGCTCAACTCAAGGAAAAGGTAAACTGCCTCTAAACAAAACACCTTCCTGCCATACCAGCTACATTCTCTGGTGTATTCTCATGTTGCTGTTGTTTGTAGTCAGCTGACACTACAATGCTCTGACGTGTTGTTCTACATGTCTTGTGAATAGCTTCAGGTTCTCCTGTTTTGTTTACCTTTTTCCTACTGTTCTCATTTCAAACCTTCAATCGTAACAAACAAACCAACAAAAGAAAGAGGCTATCTTTGTTTTGTTTTCCACAAAAACTGTATCTCAGTTGTCTTTGATCAATGTTTTCGTTCTGCTTATACCAACTTGAGGTCAAAGTTCAAGAATGTGCAGTTTAGTCCGATAACGCATTCCATGTGCATTGTGTTCTGTAAGTGTTACAGTCTTTCAATGGATACTTTGTACACATCTGTGTCTGGTGTGTGTACACACTGAGTGATGGTTCTTAGTTTGTGTTAGCACTGCACACCAAAACAGAACACCCACTAAAACTCTTCCTGGTCAGTGCAAACTGAATCTCTACAAGGTGCACTCTCTTCTTGTGAGTCTTCCTTTACAATGGAGTGTCTGTTACATAAACATTTAGTCCTTGGCAACCATCACTCTGTATGCCATTTGGTGATGCTCCTTTCATTTTTCTTTAATTTAGGTTTAAGTGCCTTCCATTAGAATGCATAGTTAGCCATTCAAATTTGGTTATCACCTAAACATTTGGATATATACCATATAGCGGGTAAATTTGGCGAATTGGTGAATTATTCTGCAAATCGCCAAACAGTTTTATATGCACACACGCACATAAACAATGCAGTGTGCAGAATTAAATCGCCAAATTTAAAATCGCCAATCATGCTACAATGTGAATTCACCAAATTTTAAGCCCGCCAAATTTACCTGTTATAAGGTATACCTGTTGCAAAAAAAATGATAATGTATTGTTTGGCCATCTGCTAAATTTGTAAGTTTATTGTGTTTCTAGCACATCAGTGATGGTGCTGTATAATCTCATGTGATTATTTCCCTCTGTCTGTGTCCCTAGGAACAGGAGTTGGATGAAGACTCTCTGCCGGCGTCCAAAGAGGCCACACCTCCTGACAACGAGAAGGAAGAAGAGGAGCAACCTGAAACCAGCGAGCCTGACCTCCAGCCTACACCTCCCTCAGAGCCGTCGGTTAGCAAGAGTCCCACTCCAGGGGAAGAGGTGCAGGCAGAAGTCTCGGCACCGCAGGAACGTGTTCTCGAGAGCACCGAATCCCAGGACACCCTTGTAGCAGCAGCTGGAGTTGTAACGGAGGGAGAAGGCACAGAATCAGAAGAGACTAAGGAACCACCGCCTCCGCCAATGGACGGAGAGCCACAGGATGAGTCCTACACTCTCTCAACGCAGGATTCGTTTGAGTTCCATTCCGGTGATGCTCTGAGAGCGTCGTTGGCTCCTAGTGTGGAGAAGGTGGAGGAGGAGGGGGAGACTGAGGAGGAAGTCAGGTTTGATGTCGAAGAGCCCGTTGGTGAAGGAGACAAGCAGGCTAGTCCATCTCCTCCCGATGAAGCTCCTCTGAAGGAAACAGATCTGACGCCTGCAGAGCCCATATCGAAAGACTCTGAGCCTGAGCCACCGATCGAAGAAGAAGAGCCTAAAGATGATGTTGTTCCTGAGCCTGAGATTCCACCAGAGGAGCCAAGCTCTCCTCCTGCAACAGATATTGCTGAACCAAAACTGCCAGTAGGTGTTCCTGAGTCAGAGATTCAACCAGAAGAGCCCAGTTCACCTCCACCTGAAGAGCCCAGTTCACCTCCGCCGGAAGAGCCCAGTTCACCTCTGCCAGAAGAGCCCAGTTCACCTCCGCCGGAAGAGCCCAGTTCACCTCCGCCAGAAGAGCCCAGTTCACCTCCGCCGGAAGAGCCCAGTTCACCTGCGCCGGAAGAGCCCAGTTCACCTCCACCCGAAGAACCTAGTTCACCACCACCGGAAGAACCTTCATCTGCCATAGAAGGAGAAGAGCAGCCACCAGTGACTTTTGAAGATGAGGAGGTTACTTCAGACGTCCTTGACATGCTTCCTGAAGACACTGAGACAGAGCTGCAACAGATGGTGGACGATACTGCCCAGAGAATTGACACGATGGAATCACAGATGCAACCTCAAGAAGATGCAACAGAGCCACCTGCTAGTGAACCACCTCAAGAAGTTCCCACTGGTGATCTTTTCTCGCTGGAGGGTGACGTTCCTCCCTTCCCTCAAGAGCCTACCGGAGGAAAACTTCCAGAAACATCTCCATTCGATCTTCCAGCTGCCTCGACAACCACTACAGCAGAAGTACCAACGGCCGATTTATTCTCCTTCGATGACGGTGCCTCAGCTGTCCCCCTGCTGGGAGCTGCCGACACTCCTACCAGTAACCCATTCTCAGCCGGGGAGGGGACTACCACTGTTGCCATGACGATGGAGAGTCCCATGAGTCCAGGCAACCCGTTCGTGTCCGATGTCCCCACGGGAGAGAGCGGTACAGTCCCCGAGGGTAGCGGCGATACATTAGAGGGTCCCAAGACAGAGCAGTTGCTTGATTTTAGTTAGTTAGTGATTCAAAAAATGGTAAATAGTTATTTTCTTTTCATTTGTACAAGTGATAAGTTTTGAAAATTTGAGGTTTGTTTAAGTTGTAACAATTACAATCCAGAGATGCTTCTAAAGTCACAGATTTAATAATTAGCTATTATTAGGTTTTCTGCTGGTAAATATATATTCTACAATGTCATACAAACTTTAGTTGTTTTGTTCTTAACTGGTTTGAGTTACACAGTATTGAATCATTCACAATTGTTACTATATCATGCTACCATTATTTCCCATATCTTTCGTTCCTTGAAATTAAAATTAAATTTCTTGTCAACATTATTATTATAACATTCATTAGCCTACCGGGGAATGATCAATGCGCGAGGTTCTGAGTTTTCACTTCAGGGGGTAGCTATATGCGGGGGAATTGAACAATGCGCTGGCCCTAGGGGTGCGCGCGCACAGCATGGTACATATAGAAAGCGAAGACGTTTCAGATCTCAGTTCTGTCTTCTGGAAATTACGTCAATTCAAGAACAACGGATTCAAATAGAAACAATGAAGATTGTGCTTTTAGCAGTGGTGCTGTTCTACAGCCAATTTCCAACAGCCTTTGGCGCTCAAACATGTGACGTGGATGCGAGTCCGAGAAAAGACTGCGGTTAGTCGTAGGCCTACGCAGCTGCATGGAGTGTCACTCATTCCGTGCGCGCACCCTAATGCAACCATTTCTCTTATCCAGGATATTTTGGAATCACTTTAGAAGAGTGTATTGTGACACGACAATGTTGTTGGGATCCAGTAAGTTTTATAATTGCCATAATTTTGCTATTTTTTACTCAGTCTATAATCGTGCAGTATATACATGTTATTATTATGATAATATTATAGCTATATTTTACACACTGGCAAATGAATGTGTTTCACTCTTACAGAAAGAGAACGAACCATGGTGTTTTTCTGGGACTCCTGTTGAAGGAAGCACTGCTGAATGTAGGCCTGAACACGGTGCCCCTCGTATTGATTGCGGTGAGTATGTAGATTCTATGGTTGTATTATCTTTATACTTATGGTCTTCTTATGTGTATGCATTAAACCTAGCAGGTATTTTGCATATTATGGTAGCTGGTAGTTAAATTTGTGTATGCATAATGCATATTATGTGTTGTTGTAGGATATCTTGGGATTGACCAAGCTGGCTGTGAAAAGAGAGGCTGCTGCTACAGCCCTGCTGATGTAAGTTTTGTGCCATCATTCGAGCATTAAATTTTGTGCAAATTCTGTATACCATACAAATTTTGCATAAGTATAGTAACAAGTTTTAATAGCAATATTGTCTAAGGTTTTGGTTGAGTAAATTTGGGAGTTACTCTGTGTGGTTTTCGTCTATTGTTTGTTTTCTTTTTCTTTTACTCTTTTTTTTCCTTTTTCTTTTCATGCATGGATGGCTTCAATTGAGTAGAACCCCAAAACTCCATGGTGCTTCAAGAAGACCATCACCACACCACCACCTCCCATTGGACAACCAGTGTGCTCTCCAGACAAGCCTCGCAATGATTGCGGTAAGTTTTTTTATGCATGGCTCAATGTCATAATATGCATATACGTGCTACAAATGCAAAATTTATTTATGGTCATTGCACAATATTTATTATTATAGGATACTTTGGAATTACTCAGCAGCTGTGTGAGGAGCAGGACTGTTGCTGGGCACCTGCTTTTGTACGTATATACTGTTTCACACATGGTCTCTTGTCTGCATGCATCTTCCAATTTTTCATCTTATAATTATACAGAATCTGCCTTGGTGTTTCAATGCAACTGTTCCATTGAGCGACGAGAATTGCATTGCCACTTCGGACAAGCGTGAAGATTGTGGTAAGCTTCCTTGTTTGAAGTTGTTTGTACTTGTAGTTGCAAGTTGTATAGTGGATGTTTCTAGTTGTAGTTTTTGTAGTGCTTGCAATTGTCGATTCTATCTGGAGTGCATGCACGTATTATTGTTTTATACCTGCAATAGGTTTCATTGGTATCACAGTGGAGGAGTGTGAGGGAAACGGTTGCTGTTGGGATCCAGCTTATGTGAGTCGTGGATGCCAACTGAATTGTCATGTCCAAGACTGTATCTATATTGGAAAGGGGTTAAATGACGATTATGTTTATGTCCAATTGAATTGCTTGTGTACATCATGATATTTTGTATATTTTTTGCCATTAAAATTGTTTTCCCTTGCACTGTTTTGCAATGCAGAATGAACCATGGTGTTTCTTTAAAGCTCAAGATGAGAATGGTGTGAGTGAGGAGCCAGCAGCTGTTCGTCAAGAAGATGAGGAACCAGTCCCACCTGAGGAACCAATTGACAAACCAGCTCCACCCGAGGAACCAACTGACAAACCAGCTCCACCTGAGGAACCAGTAGCTGAAGAGCCTGTTGATGAGTTGCAATGCTCTCCAGACAAGCCAAGAGTTGACTGTGGTACGTATACAGTTTGCTTTTACATCTATAGCGGACAAAGTTGCTGTTCTATAAAACTTAAGCTTTCACCAAAACTTTTACCACAATCCATGCATGCATGCAGGATACTATGGAGTCACTGAGGAAGAGTGTGAGGAGAGTGGCTGTTGCTGGACTCCTGATTTTGAATTTGTAAGCATCAAAAATTAATATAGAATAACACAGAAATGTATGATCAATTACAGCATGACATATTGTGTATCACTGCATGCATATGTATGTGTTATGTATAATAACTATGATATAATCATGTATCTATACTATAGCTTGCCACATACATACACATGCACACTGTCTAACAGGGCCTACCGTGGTGCTACAAGAAATCCTCAGTACTGACCGATCCGTTGTGCATAGCTGCCAGTCAAGACCGTACTGACTGTGGTACGTGTTTGCCACGCATTAACAGCTAGCTGCATACATGTGACATGCATCAGTATATGTATGCATGTATGTAAAATTTAAAAATACATAGTTGTGGTCGTCTGTCCACATGCTAGGTTACTATGGGATTGGCCAAGAGGAATGTGAAGAGAAACAATGTTGCTGGAGTCCTGAAAATGTGAGCATTTATTCACATTTCAACAATAATATTATGTGTACATGTATGGCATTGTGTTCATTGCAAACCCTTATAATGGATTTAATTTAATGTGTGTGTGTGTGCGTGTGTGTGCTTTAGAACCAACCATGGTGCTTCTTAAAATTCACCCTGGCCCCACCTCCTGAAGATGGTCCAGCTCCATCTGAACCAGACATGATGGCACACATTGTGGAAGAAGAACCAGCAGTGGAGAAACCCACTGAGCCAGTTACACCTGTTGCTGAGGAGCCTCTGGAACAGTGCCTTCCTGACAAACCAAGAATTGACTGTGGTAAGTGTTTATTATTTTGCTAAACAGTGACCATGTTATTCTATATATGATTGTTTACGTATGCTTGTGTGTTGCATATTTGTAAGACTTTCTTTTGTGCAATAATTTTATACAGGATACTATGGGATCACCCAAGAAGAGTGCGAGGAGAAGAAGGGCTGTTGTTGGACTCCTGAGTATGTATATGTGAGTTGTTTTGCATGTGTCACCACATTCACTACTAGTCTAGTAGTTATACTCTCAATGTATACACACATCCTACCTGCAGGACCTGCCATGGTGTTACGAGCAAACTTCTCTTTTGACAGATGAAGCGTGCATAGCTGGAGCTCAAGATCGAATTGATTGTGGTATGTTAAAACTAGTTTCAGACTTGTGCATGATAAGATTCTTTAGATGGAAAAAAATTATTCCCTGTGTAAGTATATACACCTTTAAAACAATTCATATAGGTTACTATGGAATTGACAAGAAGGAGTGTGAAGAGAAAGACTGCTGCTGGAATCCAGAATATGGCGTAAGACTTATTGAAAGCTAAAACTTTCAAACCAATCATATCCTCTCCATTGTGTTTTATTATAGAACCAACCATGGTGCTTCTTCAAGGGAGCTGTCACTACTGTTGAACCAGAGCCAGTGGCTGAGACTCCTCCACCAGAAGACACAGCATCAGAGGAACCAATAGATGGTACCTTGCAAGAGATCCTGGAGGAACTAGTTGAAGCTATTAAAGAGAAGATGCAAGATTGATTGAGAAAAACAATCAAAGGACAATTATTATACTGATATAGTGATTTACATTTTTTTTGCTGATCAAAATATTTGACAATGTGAATTGCCGATCTGAGCATGCGCAGTTAGTTGCGCGGCAAACTCTATTGCGACCTCGCAACCGAAAATTCTCCTGCATGCGCATATGCATGACCCCGCCACGTGTATAGTACAAATAGATTCATCGGTCCACACTTTTCAATATAGTGGTCTGCACAAGCATCCCTCATGTGGTTGCAAGGCAGATTCATGATGGAACGGCTGGCCATCTTGATATCAGTGGTGTGTATCTCCTTCTCTCTTGTTAGACTGCCTGCTTGTGACGCAAAGTCAACACCAGTGACACACAAGCAATGCTTCCCGGAGGCTGATCGAGTTGTGTGTGGTGAGTTTCAATAGCTACGTGGAGATCCTTCAACCTGGCAGACACTGAGTAGACCAGTCATATCTGTATTCATATTGCTTGCGGTTTTACTACCGTTAAGATTTAAGTTTAAGATTGTGATAATTACTGCATGCATGCAGTATCTCAGTGCATTTACTCTATAATATCTAGGTGATGCTGGGATCACCCAGCCTGAGTGTGAAGACAATGGCTGCTGCTGGAGTCCTGCAAATGTAGGCACGCCAGACTACTTTAGTCTCGTGTAAATCTATGTGATTGTCTTCTTTCCACAGAACAAACCTTCGTGCTTCAAGAAATTGACTTCAATGACTCGTGAAGAGGCCAGTGAGATAGTTTCTTCCATACAAGACCTTCTATCACAATATCTGGTCCCTTCTGATGAGGACTCCGATGCTTCAAATATCCAAGCCAATGGACAGTGCTCTCCAGATGAAATTCGTGTAGATTGTGGTACGTTACTTAGTTATGGGTCACCTATAGCTGGGCTCAAGTAGCAGAATGAGTGCTGCACTGCTGGTAATGGTGTTTGATTGTGTTTTTCAGGCTATGTTGGTATCAACCAACAACAGTGTGAAGACAGTGGATGCTGTTGGAGCCCTGCTCAGGTATAATAAATACAATAGTGGTTCGGTTATAGTCCATCCATCCCAAGCTATGATTTGCATATCTAGAACCAACCTTGGTGCTTTCACAGAACAGTGTCCAGTGAACAGTGTTTGCCCAATAGCGATCGCACAGACTGTGGTAAACATATCCCATCTCAAAGTTTTAAACTTCCAGTTTTATGGGTCAATTATTTTAAATTCTGCATGTATAGGATATTTTGGTATCACTCAGCAGCAATGTGAGGCCAATGGGTGCTGCTGGTATCCCACCGAGGTTGGTTCTAGCAAGATATTGTAAATTTATGGTCTTTCATAGTAATGTCCATTTTGATTCCAGAATAAACCATGGTGCTTCAAGAAATCATCGACATCTCCTGTTGCCAGTGATCCTCAGTGCTCTACCAGCACACCTCGAGTTGATTGTGGTATGGCTTTAACCCTTATTCTCTACCTCATGCATGCTACTATAATACGAGATCAACCATGTAGCTGTATTATAGGTTCTCTTGGTACAACACAACAACAGTGTGAGCAGCAAGGCTGTTGCTGGAATCCTACCTCAGTACCGGTACAATAGACTAGCATACACGATTGCTGTGAATGTATCTATAGTGGATGTGAATTAATTAAAAATAAGGTACTTCATATTATTTTGTTTTTTTGTTTTTTCGTTGCTTCAGAACCAACCTTGGTGCTACCATAAGAGTATTGAAGTCTCCCCCTCAGACCAACAGTGCTCACCAAATGACCCTCGAGTGGATTGTGGTATGTGTGACAAATTATTAAAAATATTTAGTTTGAAGTGCATGCATTTTTCCTCCTGGATCAAGTTTTTTGTTGTAAATTCTCTGCAATATTTGCTAAAATTTCAGGCCAACTGAGCACTACTCAACAGCAGTGTGGACAAATGGGGTGTTGTTGGAGTCCTGCCGATGTAAGAGCTCTAACTTGTCAGTAATGGTTCAACATATGTAAGACATGTTGATCTTCTTACAAGACAAACTAAACTTGATTGACTCTTGACCACAAATGTCACAGTAATTTGTTGTGTGTGAATGTCCACACAGAACAAGCCGTGGTGTTTCAAAAAGAGCACGCCTCGTCCTTCCACTCCAACCTGCCTTCCCAATGACGTCCGCTACGACTGTGGTATGTAATTATGGACAATTCAATACGGGCTGGCTCCAGTAATTAATCATTAATAATTAATTGTCGTGACTCTATGAATAATGATTATTTTGAGCCATCTTTGCATCTCTCACGACCTCTCACAGGGTATGTGGGGGTGACTCAGCAGCAATGTGAAGATAAAGGATGTTGTTGGAGCCCAGCAAGTGTAAGTATATGCACGAAAAGAAAAAAAAAAATCATCTTTATTTCTATTTTTCTCACCTGAACTGGATCTAGCTGATTGAATATGGCCAATACCTGGCTGTACAACCTAATCTAGCTAGTAACATTGGCAGAGCATTTATACAAAATGAATGGAAATTATCTGTATTGATTTGAGAGTGAATTTTACTGCCTTTTATCTTCCAAATCACCAGGATCAGCCATATTGTTTCTTCAAGACTGGAGGTCCTGAGCCATCGTTGTGCAAGAGCAATGGACCAAGATATGACTGTGGTATGAGCACCTCTAACAATAGATGGTCAATGGATATATTACATGTGTGTATATCATGTACAGGTATTGTTGGTACTGATGAGACTGACTGCAATCGCAGGGGGTGCTGCTGGGACCCCAAGGATGTACGTGGAGTCTAATTATCTGATTAAATTAATAGGGGTCATGTGGTACTATCTATTGTGTATGATTGTGCTACAAGTTAAATTACTTTTGGATTTATTATCTCTCTATCTCTTTCCTTTGCTTTCTCTCTCTTGTTTTCTCTATTCTTTATGTGCCCGTAGAATGAGCCATGGTGTTTCTATCAGTCACCTAAATATGTGGTTGAGTCCAGCACTCCAACCAGTCTTGGTGTCAAGGTGAGTATGTTACATCCACACACACAATATATGTGGATCTCAGTGATTATAGAGTGCTGTTTTTGATCTATCAGATGACGTTGAAAATTGCTCCCAATAGTGTTGCTTGTAAGTTGAGCAATTAGACATGTAATGAATACAATTATTATGCCGTGTGTGTGTGTGTGTGTGTGTGTGTGTGTAACTATAGCATTGCCGTTTGGTACTAACATCTCACCATTGACCTTTGAACTTTCCCAAGAGTCTTCCGACAGACTTCACGTTAAGATCATGGACCCAACCAACAAGAGATGGGAGGTGCCAAACAAGTGAGATCTACAGTACAAGTGCTATATAAATGCATAATGGGAGGTTCTAGTACAAAAAGAATATACTCATTTGTGAGCTAAACCTAGCCTCTTATTGCCCACTTTTGGTCAAAACTAATCACGTCTTAATTACTACACAATACAGAGAAGAACAACTTTATAGTGTGTGTATTAAATTTTGTCAATCATTGTTGTTGCTACGTGTGCATGCAGTGTGTTGCCGGTGCCTGATCCTCCTTCCTCGGCTCCTGCAAGTACAAAGTACCTTTATTTCGTTCCTCCAGTTGGAGAGGAGTTCTTCTTCGCTGTTTCGAGGTATGTAACCATGGCAACTTGTTGTCCCAATGATGTGTCATTGTGGTCTTCATTTGTGTCAGTTTGTAGCACAGATTGCTACCTGCCAAATTGTCAAGTCCACTCCTACTAGTCTGGGTAGTAATTGGATCCTATTATACCTGGCATAATTTAATTTTACATGCCTACAGTTTTTGTAGAAATTCTTTTCCCACTTTTTTTTTTTTTTTTTTTTTTTGACCATACTGGTCACACCATGCAGCTATAATTTACCACACGTGTTTCTATCGATCATTGTCTTGGTACATTATTGATAATTTATAATGTCTCTCTCGCACATTCTCTTCCTGTTGCACACACACACACACAAACGCACACACACACACACACACACACACACACACACACACACACACACACACACACACACACACACACACACACAC
>CAXIPT010000013.1:307792-334485 GCA_964030475.1 Tethya wilhelma
TCTCTCTCTCTCTCTCTCTCTCTCTCTCTCTCTCTCTCTCTCTCTCTCTCTCTCTCCTTCCAAGGTGATGCTGGTAGGTCCGTGAGTGCCTACTTCCCCCCGGCAAAGTGGTACGACTGGTTCACTCACAAGGTGACCTCTCTGAGGGGCTCCGAAGCCATCACCATAGCAACCACTCTGGACCACATGCCTGTGAGTGAAATAAACAGTCTATATACTGTAGTAGTTGTTCATTCCATAATTATTAACTTTAGTTTTCAGCTTCAAAAATAGATGCATCCAGCATTGAAAGATAATGCTATAAGAATAATAATAGACTTACAATTCAAAAAAAACCCCAATTATTATGCACTTTCAGATTCACATTCGAGGTGGCTCTATCATTCCTATGCAAGATCCAGCACTGACGACTGCCAATAGCAGAGCTAACAGCTACAGCCTTCTGGTTGCTCTTGACTATGAAGGAAAGGCATCAGGAGATGTCTTTCTGGATGATGGAATCAGTATCAGTCTTGCGAGGTGTGTGTGTGTGTGTGTGTGTGTGTGTGTGTGTGTCAGCACTGTGCAAGCTTCTAGTCTTTTTTGCATAATAACTGAGCCTGTTTTTACCAATCTTTTCGATCTTTTTCGTACAGTTACACTTTTGTTAAGTACACTCTTTCCAACAAGACGCTTCGAGCTAGCGTCTCTGGAACTGTAAGTCAATTAATTACTCACTTCAGTGATAATTTTAATGTGGCAGATATCATTATTATTATTCATTCATTTTTCAGGGGTATGCTTCCAATTTACCCCCGCTAGACAGGATTACGATTCTAGGTGTAACAGCAACTTCATCCTCAGGCTTGACTGTCACATTGAATGGCAACTCAGTGGATTTCACAATTGATAGTGCAACTAATACACTGGTAGTGGGACCGGGGCTAAAGCAAGGAATGGATCGGGAATACACTGTTGCCTGGACTTGATTTTCTGAGACTTATAGTACAGTAAATGCCCATGGGCATTTAGTGAATAGCTGCAGAATTTGACACTGGTTGTGTTTTGTAAATAATGACCCTTAGCAGAAATTGTGCAGAAATTATACTTGCCTTATGAAAATGTTCATTGTTGACTTGTGATGCCTGACTGTCATGCATGTCATATGACTGCATTCTTTACCAAGTAAGGTCAATGGTCTATTTGCAGACCACTTCCTTTGTGAAGTGTGTATCTAAAACAACCGGGGTACACGTTCAATACCGAGGGAAATCTACCACAGTGCTAGGTCAAGTCATTTAGTGTACGAAAAAACCACAGCATTGAAGAATCCTGAAGCTAAACGAAGATGTGTTCTCTCTCTCTCTTTGTCCTGCTCTCTGCTCTGGGCCAGCTGGTCCTGGTGGCTTCTCAAAGCTGTGACCCCAACGCAGCAAGGAGTGACTGTGGTGAGTCGAAGGGATTACCAAACCTGGTTATAAATGTGCTAGATATCTACCTTAGGTCCTACCTATTGAAATCAGAGGCAGCATGTGAATGCATCAAGTTGCAGCATATAAGTATTATTTATCCATCAGGGAATTGTGCCCAACTACAACAAACGTTTAGCTGAAGTATTTGTGCCACTGTCAGCTGATCTTCCCCTATGAATACACTATTGCAGTATTGTAAACTCTCTTCTTTTGGTATTGCTACACACACACACACACACACACACACATCTGATGTTGGTGAAGGTCACCTAGGTACTACAGAGGACCAGTGCCTCTCTGCTGGCTGTTGCTGGTCTGAGAAAGAGGTAAGGAGGCATGTGGAGGGTGTGTGTGGGGGTGTGACTACATCCATGTTTCCATGTCACTGTTGTGTCTTTTATGGCTTGTGTCATGTTTCAATACATGGCAGCTGTAAAGAAATGCTGGCACTACAACATATATATACTGTTGTAGAGCAAATAGCTTACTGTATTCTGGGACAATGTGCCCTTCCCATCATATACTGTAATAATTATTAATAAATTATAACCCTATTCATTTAGGCCATTACATTGGTATGCCTGTGATCCTTAAAAATGAATTTTCGCCAGCTAGTAAAATGGTTTTGCTTATTAACTTTCAGAATCAGCCATGGTGTTTCCACGAGAATGGACAGCCTAGTTCAGGTTGTAAGAATGATGGCTCACGTCGCGACTGTGGTAAGAGCAAAACATTTGTGAAGCTGCTGACTAGCTAGCATGGACTACAGCTGTGTTATGTTTCTTGAAAATTAACATCCCTAGGTGAAGTGGGTACCACCCAGGACAGTTGTGAGGCAAAGGGCTGTTGCTGGGATCCAAAACCAGTGAGTCAAGAAAAAAATGAAAAAAAGATAATTTTGAGTACCACTGAGTTTATGTTTGTATGGGTCTCTCTGTTTGCACAGGGAAGTCCATACTGTTTCTTCAAGACCACATCTTACACAGTGCAATCTGTGACTACAACCAAGCTTGGTGCTCAGGTATGTGATTTTCAGTCCTGTCTTTCATAGAGAGCTATCACACACACACACACACACACACACACACACACACACACACACACACACTGATCCAGGTGATTTTAAAGAGCTCAGGAGGTGAGGACGTCATCTCCCCTGTCATGATGGAAGTCACCCAGGAGACAAGTGAGAGACTTCATGTCAAGTTCTATGACCCTAACAACAAGAGATGGGAGATCCCGTCAAGGTAGGAGAACTAAGAATCATCGCTCTAATGATATTAGCTCCACATAAAGTTTGATTTGGGGAAATTTGTGTAATTTGTTGTGCAAAAATAGCTTGTCACATGTTTTGGCACCACTCTCATGAAAGCAATGTTTTCACAACAACATCCCTCTCTCTCTCTCTCTCTCTCTCTCTCTCTCTCTCTCTCTCTCTCTCTCTAGCATTGTTCGTGCTCCTGACCCTCCCACAAGTGCCCCTAGCAACCAACTCTATGCCTACGACTTTCCAGCAGAAGGACGAGACTTCTTCCTATCAGTTTCAAGGTTTGTTGGTTGAAATGATAATGACAAGTGTTCACTCAAACTATCGTTAATGACACTTGTTGGTCTTTGGATGTGAAATAATATAGCTCTATACATGATGCAAGACCAACTATGTATATACATATGATCTCACATATTGCATTGAACTTTCTCCTTGTCTTTTGACCCCACTATAGGAAGGGCAGTGGAGAAACCCTCTTTAACACTTCCACAGTTGGACCTTGTAAGGACCTCTGTTACTTGAGCTACAAAGTGTATAATTATTGACACTAAACCATATCTATCACTGTGCAGTGCACTTCAGAGATCAGTTTCTCTCCATTGGAACAGTCCTGCCTCCTGAGTACAATATCTATGGACTAGGAGAACACAAGACACCGCTGAGACTGAAGTGAGCTGACCAGCCAGTCCACCCAGCATGTTTCTAGTGGGCAGGCCATTGTATGAACCAACTTATGATATATTTTTTTTCCTTTTTTTTATCCTTACACATACAGAGACCAGATCTACACAATTTGGAACTTTGACACAGCAACTCCACCAGATGTGAACCTATGTATGTACATGGATCCCTTAACTTTCAACTTTGTACATAATAATTCTATACTTTATCTCTCATTTTCTATACTTTATCTCTCATTTTCTTTCCCCGATCCATCGCTCTCAATGCAGACGGCTCTCATCCATTCTACCTTGACCATCGCTCCAAAGGCACAGCTCACGGTGTCTTCCTCAGGAACAGCAATGGGATGGACGTGGTCCTGGGGAACGGCATGCTCACCTTCAATGTCATAGGAGGTAAGACCTGTACTCTAGACTTGAATCACCCATTAATGGAGAACTGAAATTCAACAGTCATCTCTAGCTGCAGTAGTACAATACTTGGACTTAGCCTCATGTTTCTCCCTCATGGATAATTACGCCAAGAGGGGGGAGACCTGTGAATCTTGACTGGCTTTCCTTGTTTTGTTTGATGAGAGCTAGCTGTGTAAACACAGGTGGCTTGGTACAAGAATACCATAATATTATCACTACCAAGCAAAGCACCTGTTCATTGACTACTGTACCATAATTTGTTTATTCATTCACAAACTTAATTATTTTTGTTGTTGTTAATTTTTGTTTTTCTCTTCAGGTGTTCTCGATCTCTATTTCTTCCTGGGTCCCTCCCCTGAGGCGGTCATCCAGCAGTACCAGGAGGTGATCGGGAGACCTCACATGCCCCCCTACTGGGCTCTGGGCTTCCATCAGTGTCGCTATGGTTACCACGATATACAGGAAGTGGAGGAGGTGGTCGATAATTATGCCAAGAACAAGGCAAGCTAGAGAAGAGTTAGCTTGAACCCGGCCATGTTTGCATAATTCCTTTGGCAATGTTTCTTTTTCAAGAAAATGGCAGTGGGAAAAGCCTGGTTTATCAGAATTTTTATCATGATGTTGTTGTTTTCTCTTGTTTGTGATCCACGCTTTTAGATTCCTTTGGATACCATGTGGACTGATATCGACTACATGCAAAATGTAGGTAGTACTGTGTAACTATTGCGGTCAAACAAGAACACGCTTTCATTTTTACCATCACACTCATTTCACAGTATAAAGACTTCACTGTCGATGCTCAGAAATTCCCAGAAGCTGAGATGCAGAAGTTTGTCTCAAACTTGCACAACAATGGACAACATTATGGTACAATAATTGTATGTGTCATTTTGTCCCCTTTTTGCTCATTCACAGCTTGGTGATATTTCTCTTTCTTTTTCTAGTTGTGATCATTGACCCTGGTATCAACGTTGCTTCTGGCTACAAAGCATATGATGATGGTATCAAGGAAGACGTTTTCATCAAGGTTAGCACTTACATAGTTGGTACATCTATGTCAGAGTGCTGGTAGCATGGAGTCAGAATGTGAATGTCTTTACAGGATAGAAATGGTAAAGTATTTCAAGGAAAGGTGTGGCCAGGCTATACAGCATTTCCCGATTTCTTCAATTCCAAAACTGCCGACTACTGGAAGGACCAAGTGAGTAAATAGCATAGCATTCTCTATAATACTATACAGTATCTTATCATTGATTAGTAGCTAATGTTTTAGTTAGTATATCAAAAAAACAAGTTTATCTTTGAACCGTTTCCCTTTCAGATCGAGGCATTCTTGAAGATAGTATCAGTAGATGGACTCTGGATTGATATGAACGAAATCAGCAACTTCTGCAACGGAGCGTGTGTGACATCCTTGGAAATGAACTCCACACACCACAACCTCTCTAAACCGCTGAAAGGAAGTGTTGGTTTTGATCCCAACAATCCACCTTACCACATCAACAATCAGAACTCAAAGACAGCTCTCAATATCAAGACCGTTGACGTGGATGCCCAGCATGCCGGTGGAGTGGTGGAATACAACGTACACAACCTATTTGGTAGGAACTTTAATTTTAAAATTTTTTGTGTCCCTAAATTAATGGCCACTTAGCCTCCTTTCCAGGCTATTGTATCTAGCCAAACAACTTGAATTTCTAGCAATATGAGCTTCAAGTTCAACACATCTTTGAAACAATAGTCTGAATCTATACTTACACACACACACACATACACATACACACACACACCCACCCAGGTTTGATGGAGGCGATGGCCACATGTGGAGCATTGGAGAGCCTGCGAAGTAATGTGAGGTCCTTTGTTCTCTCTCGTTCCACGTTCCCCGGCTCTGGTGTCTACACCGGCCACTGGACGGGAGACAATGCGGCCAATGAGAATGACCTCTACTTCAGCATCCCTGGAATGCTGAACTTTCAGATGTTTGGTGTACCACTGGTCGGCTCTGATATCTGTGGCTTTATAGGTTAGAGTGATACTATTAGTTTTGACTGAAAATTGGCACAGACCATTAAATTTTTTGCCTAGTGACCTAGATACTTGAACAAGAGCTGTATGGCTAACAATCTTTGTAGCAAGAGAATATGTTGCAATGGATGAGAAAAAGAGTAATACTGATGCTGTTGATTTTATACAGGTGATACGAATGAGGAGTTGTGCTCAAGATGGATGGAGTTGGGTGCCTTTTATCCATTTTCAAGAAACCACAATACCAAAGGAGCAGCTTCACAGGTGCACAGTCTCACAAATTTACAAGCTATGATCGTCTTCTAGTAACAGCTACTCTTATTTTTGTTGCTATCAGGAACCTTACAGATGGGACTCAGTTGCCAACATCAGTCGGCATGTCCTTGCCATCCGCTACTCCCTCCTTCCCTACTACTACACTCTTTTCTACAAGGCACATCGTCAGGTTGACCCCGCCCACCCTCCAGCTGCCACTGTCACGAGACCACTCTTCTTTGAGTTTCCTAAGGACAGCAAGACGTACCCCATTGACACACAGTTCATGGTGGGGAGTGGTATCCTCATCAGCCCACAACTGAAACTAGGTGAGTGTGAGCACCTGAGCAAAATAAAATTAAATTAGAACTAATAACTAGCTGCTGCTCTAGTAATGATGTCATTATTTCATCATTGCAGGTAGTGAGGGTAATTCCCTGGATGTGTACTTCCCTCAGGGTATATGGTACGACTGGTACACTCACCAGGTAGCATCTAGTGGTCAGGAGACCAAGACACTCAGCACCCCTGTCTATCACATCCCAGTAAGAGACACACACACTAGTTTATCTAGACACCAAATAGACAAGGGGGGGAGGACCTGGCACACTAGTTACTGTGGTCTGGTCCATTTTTTCTTTTCTTTTCTCTTTCCTTTTTTTTTTTTTTTTTTTTTTTTTTTTTTTTTTTTTTTTTTTTNCAAGAGCCAGCGCTCAATACCAAGGCTAGCAGAGCCAACAACTTCACGTTGATAGTGGCACTGGATTCAGATGGCTCAGCCAGCGGTGATGTCTTCCTGGACGATGGGGTCTCCATTGATATCAAAGAGTGAGTGAAGATGAAGAAAAGATATCCAAAATGACTGTACGACGGTAAAATTTGAGAATTTTTTTATCTCTATGCAGCTATACATTTGTTGAATATCAAGTGAAGTCGAACAGTTTGAGCAGTACTGTGTCTGGAACTGTAAGAAGTATGCATCAATTAATGAAAATCTTCTCTAATACTTTTATCTTTGATTACAGGGGTATGCCTCAAAAGCCAGCCTACCCCCCTTGAGCAAAATTGTCCTCCTTGGTGTACAGAAGAGTCCATCTTCAGTCAAACTGAATGGAAAGGCCACACATAACTATCAATACGATGACAATGCAAAAACAATGACTGTTTCAGCACTCAAACTAGCAATGGATGCTAAGCTGGACTTGCAGTGGGCCAATTGAAAGAGCCTATATATATAACTATGTGTGTACATGTATGTACTTGTTTGTGATTATGTATACTTTGCCAAGCCATTAAGTTATTTTATGCTGATGATGTGATTCTTATTTTTCTTTTTGCAATATTATGGGTAGCATACAAATTTTGACACAATCCAGCTGTGTGTAAAATCAAAGGTAATAATAATCAGTTGTTGATCAGTTGAGTGCTCCAGTTGATGGCCGTTTGCCAAGTGGATTGGTTTGCTTTCTGTTTGTCCAGAATTCATCTTTCATCGTGAAAGCGTCGAAAGAGATGGAGAAAGATCTACTCTGAATCTTCTTGAACTCTTTGAGACCAGAATTATACCTAAAATCAATCGTGGAGTATACATGAAACACTGATTCAGTAAAATGACTCCATTCTGATTACTTACTTGTAGAACTGAGAGACCATGTGTTGCTTGATAACTTTAGGTCCACTACCAAAAAATTTTGTTACCTATATATAAACAAGTAGAAAAACATTTCAAACAGGTGGTGCTGTAAACAGTATTGGAACAAGGCATGTCTCAAATTTTGACTCATGACTAGTTCATTTTCATTTTTAATCAGTTGGCTAAAGTTTGTGGAGTAATAATTGCAGGCAGGATTAGCCTGAGTGCTAGTCAAGACTTGGGCATACAAATGAAGTAGTATGAGAAAGCTATATAGAAAGCTTAATAATGCATATATCAGATATTTAATCTCATTGGTACAACTTTCCTATAATTATAGATGAAAAAAATAGGCGTATATTTAATATAAAGGGTCGCGTAACTATATAATAGTAAGTTTGTAGTGTAGTGGGGCTATACGGCAGGAGTTTAATAACTAAACGTATAATTATACCAGTAACATTTTTGATAGAAAATGTTAGTTACATGAAAATGTTAGTTGGGTTTCGTTAATGAGATTCATTGGAGACGTGACGCTAAATGGAATGCATTTAATTGATTCAATGTAAGTGACGTAATCATACGCGGAATGGAATGTAATTAATACCGTGCCGTAAAATGTAATCGTGAAAATAGCTTCTCCAGGCTTCTACAAAAGGCCTAGCCTATACTATCTATGGCATAATGGCTTGGCTACCAAGAAATCAACTATCCAAGTATATTCTTTAGCTAGAGAAGCTGAAAAGCCTTTGCCTTATGCCCAGGCTCCTCCTTCATGAATACAAGGCTAGAAAAGTCTCAGACTACATGAGTGCAGATTTATGCACATTCAAAAGCAGTCTGCTAAGCTAACTAGAATCAATAACCAGAACAATTATTGTCAAATTGGCACCATTTTCATCCGGATTCCCCAAGCTTACTCAGTAAAGAATCTTGGATTCTCCACTGTGAAGCTTATATAATTGGCTGTTATACTTTCACAATTTTTGGCCCTGCACAATTACATGCCCCATGCTAAGGTGCTTGGCATCAAGAAAAAAAAATTCCATTATTCTGTTTGTTCCTTCAGTATTAATTTTGATAGACTTACATAGTTGGTGTCTGGTGAGTACCAGTAGAGAGCTCTGAACTTGAACCCAATGGTATCACGAAATAGAATCATGAAGTGATTAGCAGTGCTGGCTTCAAGCTCCTATAGAAGACAACCACAAACACGTATACAGTCAACTCTCATAACCTATTACATAGATAATACATCCTGCATGGTACAATGCTACATTCACTCACTTCCAGTGCTCTCTGTTTGGTGGTCAGGTGAACCTCACCGGCCAGACACACGTGACACAGAGCATTCCTAATGATCTTCTTATTGGACTTGGTCTGTGGCCTCACATAGCACTCGGGTCCATTGTGGAGCAGGTAATAATCAGCGGGGTTTCCCCTCGAAGGAGGAGGGGGCTCACTGGTTGTCCTGGCGGGGGAACTGACGGCAGAGGAAGCCTGGGTCGATGAGCCTTGAGGAAGTTCGTGATCAGAGAGTGCAAAGTGTATGGTTTCAGGGGGTGGTGGTAGCTTAGAGGCAGCAGGGTGGTGAGTGGTTCTGTGTGTAGCAGAATGGATACAGTAAATACAGTCAAGGTAGACTATCACACAAGATGACCATGCATGAATTGTTAATGATGAAAGTTAGTGTGTGTGTGTGTTTACTTTTCTTTAGTCTCCTTCTTTCTTTGTTCGATTGCCATTTTCCTTGTCTTTTCTCTCTCTTCAAGTCTTGCTTTCACCAACTGCTCTCTCTTCTTGCGCAACTCCTCTTGGGACACCTTAGAGACAATCAATTGGTACACACATCATAGAATAGTATATTGAAGTACTAGCTGGTCATGCATGAGTGTCAACTCACTGGATTCAGTGCAGCTTGCTTGAGATGTGGCTGTGCCCATGGGTTGCGTCCCGTCTCTTCCTGAGTGGTCTCCTCACTGACTGCTCCTCTGTTTGAGTGGTCATCACGTGAAGTCTCTATGCTGCTGTTTATCTTGTATGGTGCTATTGGTGAGAGGGATATTGGAACCAGTGGATAGCCCGCGGGCTTAGAACTAGGTTTCTTGGCAGTACTACTGACAGCTTCGCTCGCTTTCACTTGAGCTTCTAAGAACTCAAACTGCATCAGACTGGCCGTTTTATTTCCAGCCGATTCCTGCACTGGTTGTGTCGCCACACCTGCCTTGTGTGAACCACTACCAGCAGTATGGTTAGAAACAAGCTTTCTTGGTGAGAATCCTTTATCCTGTTGGTTCCATTTCACAGTCTTCTTACCATAAGGTGCTGACACTGCAGACCTTTCATTCAATTGTTCTCTAGATTTCTGCATCATGGCCAAGTACACTTTCTCTCCAATCTTTTGTTTCTCGATCAAACCCTGCTTGTCCATGATAGCTCGCTGGGTGCGTCTCTCACTCATCTTGGAGTGGAGTTGCTTCCTCAACTCAAGGACAGACGGAGAAACATCTTCGTGATGAATAAGAACATTTTTATCCGAGTATATTGTCAAGTGGACTACAGTGTGTGCCGATCCACCAGAGGAATCGTCAGAATTGGACCGTTCTTGTGATTTATGATGACCAACAGAGGTCTCTTTCGACAGAGGCACAGTCCCTCCATTGTCAGTCCCCTCTTCTCCTTCTCTCCTTCCATCAATGATGGGCAGACCAGCAGCACTTGCTGAGGCAAGGGTGTGATGTTTACTGAGAGTGAAACTACCTCTAGTTTCAATGTCCTCGTGTTTTAGCTCAATGGCAAGTTTCGGTGGTTGTGGTGAAGTTGATTCACTTTCAAGCTCATTTGTCTGAGTAGCAGCTTTAGAAGAAGAGTCTGAATTGTGTAGGGGGTAGGTGTGACTCACCAGCTGCAAATTTTCATCATCTGACAATTTAGAATTCAAATTACTCTGACCATCAACCTGTTCACGATGTCTTACAGCATCCAGTACTGGTTGGAGACCATTTCTCAAACTCGTGGTGGCAGTGGTACAGTTCCCACTCACGTCAGCACCTAGAGACGAAGAGGAACCACTGCCATTGCTGATTTCAGAATTCGAACTATTTCCCGAACTGTTGATAATTTTCCCACCATATTGTTGTCGTGGTAACGATAGAGCACCATTGGTCGTAGCTTGCTGCAGTTTCTCAGTCAACATCTTTTCACGTATGAAGAGGTTGTCAGTAGACACACTGATGTGCTGCTGTGCCAGTTTAGGATTCATTGAAGGTGGAATATCCTTGCTTACTGATATCCTCATCGCTGGTGAAGATTGTGAATGTGGTCCTTTTCCCAGTGGTGGCTTTTTGAAGCTCGCCAGAGCAGCAGCTTGAGAAGCAGTGAGCGAACTTCTTATGGGAGGTTTGAAAATGGTCGAATTTGAGCCACTTGAGATTAAGGAACTGCCCAGACCAGCTGGGTTGTTCTGAATGGGTGGTAGCATGCGGTGTTGTTCTCTAGTTCTTTCTAACAGTGCGGACGCCGAGTGTGAAGACAGACTGTGAAAAGAATTTGATTGATTGTTACTATTCGAATTGTTGTTGCTGTTTGTGGGAGCTCCTGATTCTTGCGATCTAAGAGAAGCGGCGTACAAATCGTTTGCACTAAACGAATGAGCTGTGAGTCGTTTCTTAGCAAGGATGGAAGAAGGTGCCAGCTTCTTTACACACGGAGCAGAAATGGTGTGGTTCAGTTTTTGGTGAAGCACGTGGAGGTCTGAATTAGAAGCAGTCAGACATTGCTTGTACTCCAGGCAGTGGTACAGAAGAGACAGCAAGGCTTGGATGTTGGATTTGAGAAGGGTGGGTCTGCTAGTAGACTGCAAGATGTCGGTGGGGTTAACATGGAAGCCAGGCGGAGGTAGGAATCCCATACAGACTTCTCTCACTCGGAGTAAGTTTCTCTTGGCCTGGTCTTTGGTGAGAGCATGCTCACTGAAATGAAAATCTACAAGAAAAACATAGTACACAAAAATCTAAAGCAAATTCACACGAAAATAATAATGTAAATCTGGAAATTTTCATGCAAAAATATTCATGTGATAAATTTTCGCTTTGAATTTATGGATTTACGGTACTTAGCACTATACTGCATGGCTTGAGTTTGAGTGATCTATATCAGTTCTATTTTCCAGCCTACCTCCCCAGGTGACCTTATCAGGCATGTAGTGTAACAGCAGTGCAACTAGAGACTGTCCATCAGCAATACCAGAGACAAGGTCTTCACTGATGGGAGGAATGAATGGCTGGCCAGAGCTAGCCATCAGTTTCAACTTGTTTCTTCTCCTCTGTCGAGCATCAGCTGGGTCTTGAGTGAATGTATCCATTTCATTCTTCTGTCTCTCACAAATGGACTGTGATATCTTGTTCAACCAGAGCTTCAAACAACCCTCAACACCATTTGGGAGATCCTGAGAAGCATTGAATGTTGAAAAACGTCTGAAGAAAAAAAGGAGGGAGGGAAATTCCGAATAACTAATATCCGTTAACGTAATAGAGTTGGATGTGGATGTTGCAGTATAAAACTTACTTTACTGTTCTAACCATCTTTGACACACTGACCACAGACGAGATGTAGAGGGACATCAATGCATCTATCATAGCTAGGTGGCTACCCTGTGTTCATATAATGATATTTTAAAGTTCTTCTAGACTGGTAAATGTTTAATAGAGTGTTTCTTACGTTCTTGAAGGGACTTCTTTGAGCCAACACTGAATGGTCTACAGCATCTCCTCTTTCTTCCATTACATAGATACTCTTTCGTGCCAGGCAGTGGATGAGAGCCACAAATGTCAGCTCTTTCGGCCGCTCATTGGGACAAATAGCATTGTAGACGCTGATATAGAACTCTGGTGCCGTCAGAACGACTACAATATCCTCTTTCAGTGCACCCTTGTGGAACGGGGTGAGCAGCAACTGTTCTATCCGCTCCCTGTCCGTGTACTGCGTCTGAGACAGCATACCCGACAGCCACCGCAAGGAGCACGATAGCTTTACCTGCTGGAAACTCATAGCTCACAAAAATTGCTCTAAAACAAAGAAAATTATGTCAAACTTACTTCTCTACCATCCATGGCTCGACCATGTGTACTTTGAAGTACTGTTGCTATGGTGTCTAGGTCATGTGACAACAATAGATACGCACGTGTCAAATGGCGGGAAATTAAATTTTAGGAGGAGTTTGGTGGGAAACGACAGTTCCTGGGTAGGGGAAATTCCCTGCAGCGGTAGCGAACTGAAAGTTCAACGAAACATGGACATGGCGCAAATTGGCGACAAGTTGGAGAGCCTTGTGCTCGAGAATGAGACAATCAAACGCGAATTGGCAGAGCTGAAGAAGTTATGCACTCAACGGGAGGTGCAACACCAGTCAGAAGTGCTGGTCCTCAAGAAAGATATTGAAAGACTGAAGAAAACTCAACCAGAAGTGAGCAGTTCTCCACAAGGCTCCCCGAACATTTACACCCGAGTGAAGACAATGAAAAAGAGACCCCAATCAATGCACGAGATGGCAATAGTCCCTCCTAACGTACTAGAAGAAGTCCAGAAATCAGAAATCGCCGAGTCCACTTCGATTCTTGCCCAAATTTTCCCCGGTTCGGTACCCCCTTTCTATTTCACTTTGCCCAATTTCACGCACTACAAGACGCACGCTCTCAAATGGTTCTCTCCGTCCTTCTACACCCACCCATACGGCTACAAGCTGTGCATAGGTGTGGATGCTGGAGGCAGTGGAGGGGGAGAAGGCACCCACGTCTCGGTGTTGGTGCACATCCAACAAGGAGAGTACGATGAGCTTCTAAAATGGCCTTTTCGCGCCACACTCACCATCCAGCTGTTGAACGAGCGAGGAGATAGTGGCCATTTTGAAACGAGTGTGGTTTTCGATGGCGACACTCCTCTTGCAAATGGTGGACAGGTGACGGCAAGTGATTGCAGTGCGGGGTGGGGAAAGGAACAGTTTATAGAGTTCTCAAAGTTGGCGTACGACAGCGGGACAGAGTGTGAGTTTCTCAAGTACGACCGACTTCGATTTGCTGTGAAAGAAGTGAATTTGATGCCTTGACAACAAACTATACACACAGACAGACACCTAGTTTTACAAATTTATTTTTGTATGCATCACATTCGGTGCTTGGCAGGTAGAGTAAAGCTCTAGATATTTAAAAAGGTAGCATAGGGATCATGATATTGTAATACTGAACTCAATAATCACTGCTCATTAAATACAAAACAACACAGGTGCCCATCATCACAATCATCGCTATTTTTTTTTCCCTCTGAAAACATTATTTTTTTTCCATGTGTGTGAATTCAACAATAAGAATGGTGATTTATATATATGCAAGCAAAATTACTAATAGCTATTACAAGTATAAGAAAGAGTTAGACAAAAAAGACAAGTGCGTAATGAAAGAATGGATGATTTATTTTGTACATAAATTAACGCCTCACAGACAGCCTCTCAGTCCCACAACTTGATGGCACCATCCCAACCGCAAGTGACCACCTTAGACGTCTCGTGAGGCAGCCACAGACAACTGATACACACAGAGTCGTGAGCCTTGAAACGAGTGAATATTCTCGTGGTCTTCCAATCCCAGGCAGTCAGCTTACCATCAGCATCACCAGATATGACAAAACTGTATTTGTGACAAGAAATTCAACACAGTAAGTGGTGGGTCAAAACAATGCTATTATTGTCCTTTTGTTCACATGCACTGAGGGAAAAAGGAGACCTAAGCTGATCTATAGATGGACAGGTTATCTTTATGTCTCGAGTATTCAAATAATCGTGTATAGAATAACAGGACTGTGGTATACCAATTATAGTCAAAAACCATTACGAAAAACAACTGTGAAACGAATAGATAAGCTGCCAAAGGACAACAGTGAGACAGTTTTCGTTTCAAACGATCAAATACACAAATCATGCCACAAGTCCAAAGAACAAGATCATTAGAAACAGCAATAGAAAAGGAAAAAAAAACAACAACAATAAAAAAAACAACATTCTAGTGAAATATCTTACGATATAAACAAAAAAATAGACAAAAAACTTATATCAATCGATTTACCTTCCATCTGGTGAGAAATCAACCTGGCAGGCGTATCCAGCCACCATGTGGCCTCTGAAGTTCTTCTTTCTGTTGAGTCGAAAGTTATTGTGGACTCCGTAGATCATGATCTTGTTGTCCATGCTCTGACAGGCCAGCCATTTGCCTTGAGTAGAATGTAGGACGAGTGTGTGTGTGTGAATTTGATGCCTTGACAACAAACTATACACACAGACAGACACCTAGTTTTACAAATTTATTTTTGTATGCATCACATTCGGTGCTTGGCAGGTAGAGTAAAGCTCTAGATATTTAAAAAGGTAGCATAGGGATCATGATATTGTAATACTGAACTCAATAATCACTGCTCATTAAATACAAAACAACACAGGTGCCCATCATCACAATCATCGCTATTTTTTTTTCCCTCTGAAAACATTATTTTTTTTCCATGTGTGTGAATTCAACAATAAGAATGGTGATTTATATATATGCAAGCAAAATTACTAATAGCTATTACAAGTATAAGAAAGAGTTAGACAAAAAAGACAAGTGCGTAATGAAAGAATGGATGATTTATTTTGTACATAAATTAACGCCTCACAGACAGCCTCTCAGTCCCACAACTTGATGGCACCATCCCAACCGCAAGTGACCACCTTAGACGTCTCGTGAGGCAGCCACAGACAACTGATACACACAGAGTCGTGAGCCTTGAAACGAGTGAATATTCTCGTGGTCTTCCAATCCCAGGCAGTCAGCTTACCATCAGCATCACCAGATATGACAAAACTGTATTTGTGACAAGAAATTCAACACAGTAAGTGGTGGGTCAAAACAATGCTATTATTGTCCTTTTGTTCACATGCACTGAGGGAAAAAGGAGACCTAAGCTGATCTATAGATGGACAGGTTATCTTTATGTCTCGAGTATTCAAATAATCGTGTATAGAATAACAGGACTGTGGTATACCAATTATAGTCAAAAACCATTACGAAAAACAACTGTGAAACGAATAGATAAGCTGCCAAAGGACAACAGTGAGACAGTTTTCGTTTCAAACGATCAAATACACAAATCATGCCACAAGTCCAAAGAACAAGATCATTAGAAACAGCAATAGAAAAGGAAAAAAAAAACAACAACAATAAAAAAAACAACATTCTAGTGAAATATCTTACGATATAAACAAAAAAATAGACAAAAAACTTATATCAATCGATTTACCTTCCATCTGGTGAGAAATCAACCTGGCAGGCGTATCCAGCCACCATGTGGCCTCTGAAGTTCTTCTTTCTGTTGAGTCGAAAGTTATTGTGGACTCCGTAGATCATGATCTTGTTGTCCATGCTCTGACAGGCCAGCCATTTGCCTTGAGTAGAATGTAGGACGAGTGTGTGTGTGTGTGTGTGTGTGTGTGTGTGTGTGACTGTGTGCTGCACTATACCAACACCCAGTACCTGCTCACCTGTTGGGTGTAGAGTGACAGCTGGCATACTGTGCATGTGAGGTTCAGCAACATACTTCATGTCTATGGGCACATCCCTGTAACACAACATGGTGGACACACAACACACCAGGGTAAACACATGACAAGCCACAATGTTTTGTGTTTATCCAGCGACAAGGACAAAGGGAGTAGCTCCTTTGTTAGAGACTAGATTAAATCAACAAACATCCACATAAAAGGTAGTCTTGCAAAGAAGTAAAAACAAGCAGACACACACACACACACACACTGATGAAGCGAGTGAGAGTGAGAGTGAGTGCCTATATATCGGTGCTGTAACACAGACCTACTACACTTCCTATGATTCTAAGTAAATCAACAAATAATATATACACATACACACACACACACACACGTTCCAGACATGTGCAGGTGTGAGTGTGTGTGTGTGGATTTGTTGCTAGAAATAGTGAAAAAAAAACTACCGTGAAATTCACAAAGACAGGCATTTACTCTCCCCTGAAATTTGGAGCAGTCTAATACAAAAAAATCAATATAAATGCACCACTTACCATTCCCAGACTCTCAAACTCTTATCATCAGATGTTGTAACAAACTTTCTATTCTCATCAACAAAGGTGATGGTGTTGACTGCTCCAAGATGTCTGTCATACTCTTGAACTGTCTCACCAGACTCAACGTCCCACTGAGAGAGAGAGAGAGAGAGAGAGAGAGAGAGAGAGAGAGAGAGAGCTTTAAAATAACAGATTAAAATAGCATCTAAACAAGCAACAACTCGTGGAGCTATTGTTTTATTCCAAGACAAAACATTAGGTCACTCACAGTATAGATCTTCTTGTCAGAGCAGCCAGATACAAACAAGTTCTGTTTGTCTTCGTCTGGGTTGAATCTCACACAGTAAGGTGTCTTCTTATTAGTGAACCTTGATATGCAAGCACCTGCAAGGAAACACCAATCAATTATAACACCAGGTGCATTGTTCTTATGATACAACTTTGGCTGAAGGGTTTGTCTAATAAGATTGGTTTGTTACATTGATGATCAATACCAACAGTAATGATGAAGATTGAAAAATGAAAAATTGAAAACTGAATTTCGAAACAGTACATACAAATAATATATAGGAAACCTGGGAACAAGACTAATACTAGACTTTTAGATTCACCGAGAATATTCAAAAACCTACCAGCAAGAATGCTAACAGAGAAAGAAATAGAGATTCAAACTAACCTGTTTCTGTGTCCCACAACTTGATGTATCTGTCGTAACCACAACTGAGGAACTTGGAGCCATCGTTGTTGAAGGAGATATCGCGAACAGCTTTGCCATGACCGAGAAAGGTACGGATCAATCTCCTATCATTGTACACCTCCCACAGCTAAACAGCAAAGGGAGGGAGGGAACAGTTTATAGTACTACTTTAAAATAAACTAAGTCTGGTTTATGTTTAAAGTTTCAATTCTTTTGAAATGCATAGAAATTTGCATTTCTCTAAACATGAACTTGGTAACAAAACATTGCAAACAAATTGATGTTAGTTTATCATACCTTTATTTTGCTGTCCATACCAGCTGACAGCAACAGATGACCTGATTTTGGAAACAACCTGATTGCCGCTACTTTATTGTGACCTGACCTACAGGACAAGCAATACATTTGACCTACAATCACAGCCGACTTGTCAATACTATGCATTAACGATAGGGGCAGTACCATGTGTGTATCAATTTCTTCGGAGCGTAACATTTGTCGGGTGGATCTTCAGTTCGAAGGTCAACATCGAGATCTTGAGGGATGTGAAGATATGACCTACCCAGGTAGTCATTGGGATTGTCAACTGTGGCAGTATTAGAGCATGGACACATAACTTAAACAAATGCAGCATTCATGGGGGGCACAGTACTATATCTCATCTAATGATATACAAGCAAGTGTTGCACAGTATACAGTGCCAAGGCAATACACTTACTGTGCAGCAATGAGGACTCTTCGATCGTCTCCTCTTGTTCCACTTTCTTCTTCTTTTGTTTCTCACTCATCATCTTCTCCAAGAGAGCTTTCTGCTCCTCGTTTGGCTTGGCCACCTTCAGCTGATCAACGTAGCCTCGCCACGGGCCCATGTACCCGTCTACGTCACCAGGATCCCCTTTCTCCTCTCGTTTTCGTTTCTCTCCCGTCCGTACTGTCTTCAGCTCAAATACCGTCGCAGCTCCTAAATCACTGGCTCTCTCATGCTCTCCTACCAACCTTAGTAGGAAATGAACACAAGATAATGTTTGGATACACATTATACCTAGAGCTAACATCATACAATAGGTTATGAAAAATTCTCCATTCTTGTCATTACAATTAATAATCTTTATAAAATTGTCTGATACTGGCAATAATTTTTTCTCCCTTATTATTGTGCCTCTTCGTTAATGCATTGGTTTTACTCACTCAGCTGTGGGTTGGCCCGAAGTTTCAGCACTAGGATTTGCAGCATAACCTGTATTATGAGGCACATGATGAAATGAATCTACAATCTACAATATCTACAGACATAGCTGTGTATGCATCCATTGACTGAGTGTACCGTAAGAGTGAAACGTTCTCCTCTGATTCTCAAACTGGAAGTGATCAAAGTGAGCTGGCTCCACGAAGCCAGCTAGCATGTTCTTCTCCGCCATTTGCTGTCTTGTCTTGAAGGGATTGGCTGGACCAACCTGTAAAACACACACAAGGCACATGTCTAAAAATAACGGATTTTTTCCTGTACATAAAGCATGCTGTATGGTAATGATAGAGATGTAGATGTGTTAAAATTATAGTAATATTTAAGTGATTTAGCTACCTCGGGAGCAAAGAGTTGCTCAACTGTGGGATTGTAGGAAACCTCTTTCGTCTTGGAATCAACTCGCAGAACAGATGATTGTGTTTCCTGTAGAGTGTTAGAATATAATGAACGGGTACACATATTCCCAGTGGTTTATAGTCCGGCTACTAGGTAGAGATGATGGGAATATTCTAATTAATGCCCACCCTGATAGGAACAGCTGGTGCACTATCCAGAGGAAATCGTTCCTTTAGCTTGGCCAGTATTTCAACAGACTGTTCAGGATCCATTTCAGGCGCCTGTTGATCGCTGCCATCCTCCTCCTCGCCAGAGCTATAAGCTGTTAACGCTTCCATTGCACTTGAAAATTTTTCACTCCTGAGGGGTCAAAAGGTCAAAGGTATCCGGTCTGTGTCGACATATTTTACGGAGTAACAACTCAGTTATACGGAAATTATTTTACGTTCAGCAAAGAGACAGAACACGTTGTGAAACAGCACCAATTATGTCGGTTTTGCAGAGACTAAGAGGCCCCCTCGTCCGCTCTTTGAGTCACACCAGAGTCTTTGTAGCTGCCTACCACGAGAAAGTAAGTTCAGCTCAAATTTAGTGTGGTTTTTAGCTTATTAGTTTCATCTTTGGTGTGGTGAACACGACATGTGACTTTGTTTGCTTTATGTTCAGGTGATAGACCATTATGAGAACCCTCGCAACGTTGGTTCACTGGATAAGAATGATTCTAACGTTGGTACTGGGCTGGTTGGTGCTCCAGCCTGTGGAGATGTCATGAAGCTACAGGTGAGGGAAGTGTTGAGCCTGTAAGAAAACTGGTTTGTGTATCTAGGCTGACTTTTGCTATATAAAAGTAGAATTGATATGCAGTTGACATGTGTGTATGTGTGTGTGTGTGCGCGTGTGTGGGTGGGTAAAGCATCTCTTCGATCCTTGGAAACCTTTAAGCTACCTCCTGCTATGATGTAATGCTGTTGATCAAAAGTGTGTGTTGATGGGTGCATGCACATGGTTACGTAATGATGTGTAATGCCCCTAAGTGTGCAAATTATTGAAGATTGTGCAGAATTGGCGTCAATTTTACATGGTGGTGCTATTATGCAAGAGGTGTTTCATACTTGTGGTTGAAAATTCATTTTTAATTTGCACTTCCGACACTTTATCAGTTGACTGCCACCATTGGTGTACATCACAGCAATGCTTTTGAACTCTCTCTCTCTCTCTCTCTCTCTCTCTCTCTCTCTCTCTCTCTCTCTCAGATTAAGGTTGATGATGATGGCAAGATTATTGACGCCAAATTCAAGACATTTGGTTGTGGATCAGCCATTGCCTCCAGCTCTCTGGCAACAGAATGGGTCAAAGGTCGAAATGTAAGGAACACAAGTCATGCTAGGTAGAAATGTAGTCAACTATTGCTGATTGACTGCCATTGTTTGAATGAGTACAGATTGATGATGCTGCCACGATCAAGAATTCAGACATTGCTAAGGAATTGTCTCTTCCGCCAGTCAAGCTTCACTGCTCTAGTAAGAACATATACTAGACATTAGTGTGTGTGTGTGTGTGTGTGTGTGTGTGACTCACTGTCCGTGTTTATAGTGTGAATCTATTGGCCACTGGGATTATAGTTAGTAAAGGGTTATCAATAGTCACTTCGCTTGCAGAGCTTGTTCCATCCTTATGTGCTTGTGTGTGTGTTTCATACAGTGCTTGCTGAAGATGCGATCAAAGCTGCTCTGAAGGACTACAAGTCAAAGAAAGGGAACACTGCCACTAGCAAGGTGGCTGACACAGCTTAACACTCAGTACCACCTTTCATCACCACTACAGTTTGTGTTCACATGTATCCTGTAAAAAAATTACATCAGCAAAACCATTCTTGTACACATTTTTTGTTGTTAGTCAACCCATTTTTTTTGTTGTTCCCCAAAACAAACTCTGCATTGTGTGAATTTGTATATTTCAGCAAAATACTGGACACAATTGCTAAGGAAAATGGTTTGTCAATCAGTTTATAGTTCTTCGGAGCACGGCAAAGTGTTTGTATCTGAGCAGTGTCAAGTGATAGCCTCCCTTTCTTGTCTGAGCTCCTATCTCTTTCACCACCACCCTCCCTCTCCTCACCATGACAGTAGAGGTGTCACCACCGCGATGACTCTCAGGGTCATTTTGAGGAGAAGGCTTATGCTTCTCTTTGAGGATTGTGTCCACTTCAATGATGTCTCCCTCTTGCACCTGGTAGGGAAGTTAGATAGAACTTTTTTGAGGGGGCACTGTTGACATACTAAGTGCAGAGACAGGCCTACATACATGAGAACTCTTCTTCTTTGCTACTTGACCATTGACTGTTACTAGTCCATCAAGGAAAGCTTCCCAAATATGCCTGTGAATATGAAAGAACATAAATTTATGATACTCCAGCTGCTAAACTGGTTGTTTTTTGGTTGGTTTGTTTTTGTTTTTTTGTTAAGATCGTTTCTGACTTTCTAGAGATGTCCAGGCCAGCTGCAGCGACGGAATCTATCCTGAGAGAAGAGACAGCCGCCTTGACCTCCTTAGGGGGAGCCGCAGTAGTGGTGCACAGCAAGGCTCTCCTCAGACACCACACATTCTTTAAAACTGGTAAAGGTCTCATTTTTTGCTGAGTTAGCTAAAATTTTTTGCTGAGTTAGCAGTTAGATTGAGTATTCGATTTTGCACATACACATAAATACATACTACATTCTATTGCACAATTGAATTGACACACACACACACAAAACACTTAACACATCAATTATCGTAGATGTTCTCCTCTACCACTTCTTCAACACTATTCTCATAAATATTCATATCTTGGTCATTTGCATAAATCTGCTCCTGGTTGTACGGAGACACGGGAGCGGTCACACTGATTGACCGATCTTTCTTCTTCTTAGTGCCAATCGAACCTGTACTCAAATGACGTCCTGGGTTGATAAAACCAGGTGGCAACATTGGCGTGCTGATTGATCGTGTCTGTTTCCTCACTTGAGGAGCGATCTCAAGCGAAGTTGACGAAAGTCGAGCTTTCGGTGATCCCGATAAAGAGTTTGGTGTGCTATTGTCGGCTACGAGCTCTAAATACTTGACAGGCGGTTCGACATTTTGATACTCCCCACTGTCTTCCATGCCCACCTTGAGCAGACTGGAGGCGCTACACGAGTGACTGTGTGGTGTTACGTAATATGTCTCCTCTTCCTCTACCGCTGATACGAGACCCATCGGACTGGTCACCGACGTCCGAGGGGCCGGTGGGCGGGGATTAGGATTAGGCACCTGCCCCTCATTGATGAGGTCTTCGAGGCTCTGACTGCGTGGGGTGCAAGTAGCGTAATAGGTGTCGTCATTTTTGGTCTGAATGTCGATGGCCTGGTAGTCCTCGTGGGGCGAGGTCACGGAGACCCTTGGTGATCGACGGAGAGGCTCTGTTTCCACTCCTAATTCAGATTGTGGTGCAATGCCTCCGTTGTTTGCTTTGGGGGGAGCATGGACTTCAACGTAGTAGTTATCTTCTTCCTGATCAGGAGAGCTAGCTTGAGGGGGTTGTGTCTGGAGAGGCTCGGAGGTGGAGACGCTTAGTTTGAATTCTTTGCTTTCACCCTTTCCAACACTGTCTGGAGAGAGCCTGGCACTGAGCTCCAGAGCTATCTCTTTGGATTTGTTGTAACGCTGTAAGGTGTTTAATTGTAGGGGGTGTAAGGTGAGGGTCAGAATAAAAATATAAGTTAATGATGGCCATGTTAACAGACAAAACCGAAGCATAAGTTATCTTAGTTCACTCACTGTCAGTGTAAACTTCTTCTTTATGTTCCTACTCATTTTTCTCATCATTGGAACCTTTTGCTTGCTAAAAAATAATGAATCACACAGTAACACAATATTACTGATTCAGTACATGTACAGTACATGTATCATGTATCCATGTATAATTGTACATATAGTTAAAGAGTTATACCGTTTGCGGCAACAGCAGCAACAGCAACAGATTGTGATGAGAATGAGCAGCAGTAATATCACCACAGCTCCACCCGCAGCACCAATGATGATGTAATGAGTTGTAGTAAGACCTGTAAAGTAACAACATAGAGAGAGAGAGAGAGAGAGAGAGAGAGATTCAACGCCTACCAAAGAATGTTCACTATTGACACTGTAGCCCATAATTGATACGCTTGTGTCATTGATCATGAGCCAATTTGAATGAAATTTGATCGCATTACTAGCCAATTGAGGGATACACTCTCGTGATGATACCAACAAATGATGGGTACTATGTGCATACAACAGACCGTACCAGGCCCAATTAACTGCTACAGTTGAACTTCAAGCTAAGAAGACACATTTCTGGGAAAATTTTTAGTAATCTAGTCTCAACTTAAACTGATAAGACGGACAAACAAATGGTATTGTACGTACTTACCACCATCAGGACCAGAGGTGACCCGTGTGAAGGTCATGCACAAGTCATCAAAGTAAGCCACTCCAGAGATGGCACCAGGACCATCAAAGTTCACTGTCAGAGCTAGAGTCACGACCGATCCACGAACGGACTTGAATCTCTTGTAGACCCAGTGCCAGGCCACACTCGTGGGAGAAGGATGCTCCAGAAAGTTGATAGTAGTGCCGTCCACCATGAATTGAATGGATGCCACTCCACTACCCTCCTGACGTATTCGACCGCTGAATGTGTGTATGAGGGTATGTGAGATACAATTAACAAAATTTAGAGAAAAGGAAACATTCACTTATTCCAATTCATATAATTTAGGTAGATCGATGAATTGTGTAATAATTGTTTTTTGGGGTAATGAAAGCAAACTAAAATCACTTCCGCAACAGAGCTTTGCTAACCTCAATTCCACAAAGTAATCAGCGTTCATTACAGGAAAGGGTCTGTTCTGGTAGAGGGTGACACCATCATCTTTGTAGACTAGTTTGAAAACTCTCTCGTCTGTCAAAGTGAAAGAGAAAAACAACAGAGCTCATTTATGGGTTTTATTCATGATAAGAGGCAATACCAATACAAGAAGCCTAGTAGAAGTAAAAGGCAAAAAAATGTATCACTAATCATCATGGCCTACTGAGTTACAAACAGAAATTGAAGGACCATGCACATTTAAGAACCAAACTGAATGTTTACCCTATCACCTCTTACTACATGCATCTTGACATGCCATCACTTCCACCAGGAAAGCAATTTTAAAGAACCCACATTAATGACACATTAATGTTAAATAAGCTTCCTTAAAATGCAATTTCTATTCAGACATAAGTATTCAGTTTAATATTACATGATATTGATCACATGATGTCACTGTTTGCAGTCACATGACTTACTGTTCACGGTGCTGAATGATGCGCTATTGTTAACATTGTCGTTGAGAAAAGGTGTCCAATATTGTTCAAGATTTGCAAAAAGATCCTCGGCATTAGAGCCCAGGAGCACATTTTCATCTTGGCAGACATCTGGAGTTATGCAACAAAAATATGTGTACATGTGTATGTGTGTGTGTTTGTGTGTGTTTGTGTGTGTGTGTGTGTGTGCGTGTGTGTGTGTGTGTGTGTGTGTGTGTGTGTGTATGTGTGTGTGTGTGTGTGTGTGTGTGAACTCACCAACAGTTTTCACCATCACCTCAGCTGTTTTAGAGCCCCAAAAGTTACCAGCATTACAAACAATGGATTCTTCCATCGGCTCACCAACATCCTGTAACTGGGCATAGCCATAGTGATCCGAAAAATTAGACACTTGGATATTTAGATCGGCATTTGTGACCACAGGTGTGCTATTGGAGTACTTCCAGTCAATCACTGGAGGGTCTACGATGTTTGGAGTACTGCCTCGGCAGACGAGGTTGGCAGTTCTGTTCTGTCGTGAAGGAAGGGTGATTAGATTTGGAGGAGAAGTATTGAGGATGGGATTAGCTGTGTGTGTGTGTGTGTGTGTGTGTGTGTGTGCGTGTGTGTGTGTGTGTGCGTGTGTGCGTGTATTCTTTAAGTGCAGTTTTGGAGACAATTTGCAGTTTAGCTATTCTCAATCCATGCTCAAACTGAGGAACATGTCTTAACACAAACAATGGTACAGTATCATGCTACTACAAATGCCTCTTTGGAGAGATCGAGCTACTTGGGACAGAACTGTACAGAAATTCCAAACAAAAGTGCACCCAAGTAACAATTTCATGGTTCTTGGCAACAACAGCAGTACTGTACATCATAAGGTAGATTGTACAGTTTCGTGTGTCTCTCTCTCTCTCTCTCACACACACACACACACACACACAAACACGTGCATCAACTTACCTCTAATGGCCACAGTGGCACAATAGGTGGCAATTATCACTTGAATCCCTACCACTTGGCAGCAGTAAAAACCCTCGTCATTCTGAATAGCAGGATTCACTTCTATCGAATTATTCTGATCACTGATAACTACAAAGTTTTTCGTCCATGTCACAGTATAATTGAGAGCAGCTAGATCAATATCAGTGGTGCATTCAAGAACTTGTGTCTCCATGTCGGGAGTGAGGTACAGACTGGTGGAGTTGAAGTCGTTGATGGGGCTCGATATTGCTATGTTTTCTGTTTGTGTGTGTACATATGATGTGCGTGCATTGAAACCACCATGGGGTGGACGATTGAAAGATAAAGAGATTGAATTACAAAGCATTTCAACTATTTCACAGCTGGTTCAGTGCTTATATAGAATCGTGAAAAATTTTTTGATTTCTTCCAGTCATATAGAGCAGCAATATAATTTTTTTAACAATTTTTATACCAGAATACGTGAATAACAACACAAATCTAGCTTGTGCTTGTTTACAAAATTTTACAGCAAACATTTCTTACGTACTGGAAGAGATGACAAGCGAGCTTCTGTTCCTTCTTCCCGGAGCCTTCATGCCAGCTGGGTTGCTCAGCTCGCAGTGGAACGGACTCTCAGCAGCATCGGCTGACATGAAATCCGTGATGATCAGTGATCCAGTTCCAAGATCAATTCTATACCGTCCGTCTTCTGCACCATCAACTATTACATTCCCATTAGTCTATACAGACACAGAGGAAGAAGATTAAGACTATTAGATATCACAGTAGATCGTTGACATTGTAACTAAACTCTAACAAATTTTCAAACCGTACAGCTCTCGAGAAAATGGAGTAGACTAAAAACACTGACACCTGATTTACTGTACGTACACACAACCCATATACATGCATTATATATACAATGTGTGTGCTGTTGAAGATTAAAATTGGACCCCCAACTCACATTAAACCACTTGACATCTGGGGGAGGGACTCCGTTCCCCAAACAAGGCAGCTCTACTCTAGAGCCAGGTAAAACAATGTAGTCCAAGTCATCAGGACGATGAATTCGGATTATATCTGGTGCAGCTGTATATAGCATAATGTACAATTGTCAGTAGTTGCGTAATAACTGAGTGACATGCACACATATACAGTATGTGTGTGTGTGTATGTGTGTGTGTGTGTGTGTGTGTGTGTGTGTGTGTGTGTGTGTGTGTGTGTGTGTGTGTGTGTGTGTGTGTGTGT
>CAXIPT010000013.1:337407-350589 GCA_964030475.1 Tethya wilhelma
GGTAACTTGCATATAATATTATGAGCCATTCAGGCAATAGAGAAAAAGGACAGTGTGAAATATTAATGGCATGTGACATAATTATTACTACAGCTTCATTCTCCTCCCATTGAATCACACAACATAGCTAGGAGGCCAAGCCTCAGGATGGCTCCACTAACATGGGTGGCGTGATACACAAGTTATTTTATGTCTGTTAAATAAATACATTGTACTAGTAGCAGACAGAGTCCACTACATACATTGTTGTGGATCATTATGTATGCTCAATGAGTCCACAAAAAACATTATTAGTGTACACAACAGAGAAAATGTTATCACTATAGAGCTGTTGACTGAATGCAGTTTTCTGCTATAAGTATTTGCACTCAACAAAACACATCTTCAAGAGTCTTCATGAAAAATTCACAGATTTCTATGCACACACATGAAACTCCCTAGATCTAATTTCACATGATTTTGATGAACTTTGCTGAGCTATGAATACAAGACTTAGTGTATCTACGTTACGTTCGGTAGGCGAAATGACTGTAGGCGAAACCGGAAGTACTATAATATCTATGGCGAAACGTTTATACGAAACCTGACCACATGAACGTACCAACATTCGATATTCACAACACACTCAAATCTAACCTGCAAACACACTCGTGGTGACTTGGGAAAGCACAACAGTAACACAAACGATAAACACGATAGAGTAAGATCTATTGATCAGATAAAGGCAGCCACCAGTGTACTATGTTCAGTGTCTTGACAACTTGTAGTATCTCAGTATATAAAATTAATGACCACATAATTTTTCAAACACACTTGATAATGGGTAAGCGTTATTACAAATGCACAATAATTCTTACTTTCTGTTCTCCTGCTACCACTATTTGTGGTATGAAAAATTAAATTATTATTGTACAACAGGAAGGAGGGTTCACAGTAACTTATAAGTAGAGAGGGAGAAAAAAATTAATGTCCGTAAGTTTTTTCCCATATATCCGCTCAAGCAGTTTCAGCTGAATCTGTGGGACCTGGTGCATCTGTATTGGCATCAGGTGGGTCATTTATCTGCACGTAACCGCACTGGCGTCTGGTTTTAGCAGCCTTGTGGTACTTGTAAGCAAACCTTCCAGTGAACACCAGCAGCAGTATCATAGCACCAAGCAGCACTGTACTGATGACCGAAGCAACGGCAACAACTGCACTGGAGGGGGCTCCATCATTGCTCTGACTTGGGTTTGTGTTGTCACCAGTCCCCTCACCTCCAAGAGCTTCGAGGAGAGCTTGTCCAGTTTTAGAGCCAATCGATTCTTTGACCCACATCCCATCTTCATTCTTCACCCACATGTTTCCATAGAGACCAAACACGACGAGCGTGTCTGTTATATTGTTCTTGTACTTGGGGCATTTTCGAAATGGAGGCAACTTGGCCGGTTGGAGAGCGTCCGAGTTGAAAGCACCTGCATGGACACAAAAGTTGATCTCGCATCCTTCATCAACTGTCACAAGATGTTGGGCATAGCCATGTGGACAGGAATGTGGCCAGTTGGAAGGTGAGTCATCGTTTTGACGGGTGTCAGCAAGAGGATTCCCTACCTCACAGCTCTCAAAACCAGCAAATGGAACAGAGTTGGAGAAGCCTCGTTCGTAGTCGGAGCTTACGCACACCGTGATGTCCTCACCCATGTGTAGAGGGTAGAAGAAACGGGGACAAGACATTGCTCCCGTGAGTGGATTTTGACTCGTAGTGGTATAAATTCCACCAAACAAGTAGCCACTGTTCTCATCTATATCTGTACCAGGCAGAGCAACACACCAGTATGCCTCGTAAAAAGCTTGACTCAAGAAATTTGCAAGCACACTCTGACACTGGCAGCATCGTTTCCATCCTAGAAATCCACAGTGGTGGCAGACGTTGTTACAAACTGGCTTCTGAGTGACGTGTGTGACTTTTCCCGAATGAAGTTTTACTGGAGTATAGTTCGGAGGACAACTGAAGTTACCAGTGAGTGGATTGACCTGTTGAGCAGGGTTTGGACCGCCAGTGCAAAGATTCTCAGTATTAAGTTTTGGATCAACTTCACATGTCTGATACACGCCACCAAAGGTAAAGTTTGTTTCCGGAGGCTCACACGTTCCATCATCCAAGTTGGCTTGGAAGTGAAAGTTCTTTGAGTTAGCATCAGTGCAACCAAGACGAGTGTTCACTTTGTAGTATCTGTTGATGGCTCTGTAAACAATGTCCGAGATTTGGCGAACGGTCGTTTCGGGTAGCTCAGGCAGCGAAAATGGGGTGATGGTGAAATGAAGAGGATCTCCAGATCGATCGATAGCTACCAGAGCGTCAGGTACTCCTCTTTCCCAATCGGCAAGTGTGAAGTTTGGTTGAAATGGCGGTCCTCCAATTGTGACAACCTCAGAGTAGGTTCGATTAGCTAGAAATTTCTTCATTTCAGTTTCTGAGTGCGAATTGGAAAACGAAGAACCGAGAGAGATTTTTCCAAAGAAATTTGCACTTGCCGAGGCAGTGATGGATGTCGTATCTGACGTGCTGTCTGCAACATACGATGAACGCACAAAATCAGTTTGAGAAATCAGTGCTCCTGCATCAGCCGATGTGACGTAGTGAGTGCCGTAGTCTCGTACAAGAAGCTCAGCAAGATAGTGTGCATATTCTGTATTGTTGTTCTGCAGATTGGCAGCAATGTCAAACACACGAGACTTGAAGGTAGGATGGAGCTGTGTATCAGGTTGGAGTTTGACCGTGTACAGCTTGTGCCTCACTTGGACTCGAGTGGTCTTGGACTGATCGTTCACTTGGTGCGTCTTTGTGCTCATGAAGCTCGAAGAGAACTTTCCACTCACCACAGAGAAGAAACTGGCGTGGAAGTTGATGGAAGAAGAAGTCATAGATGTATAGTTATCCCAGTGGTCAATATATTCAGCAAAGACGTTCACTTTGCTCTCTTGGACGGGCAGAAGGAAGACATTGTCTGGGAGGAGATACTTACCGTCTTTTGAGATCTGGCAGCGAGAAAAGTTGTAGAAATGAACCTGTCCCATGTCCAAGTTGCGGAGGTTGTCGAATCCAGCACCAGGCAGCACCTCCATTTCATAGAGAGGCTGGCTGTCATTTTGCAGAGACTTCACGGGACAATTTCTCACATCTCCAATGGGATACTGTGGAGTAGCAGCAGGAATGGGCACTGGAGCTTCCTGTGAAAGGACACAGGCAAGCAGAGAGCTGCACAGGACGAGGTAGCTGTAGAGAATCTGCATGACAGTAGTCTCGCTAGCCAGATTCTCCGCAAAAAATGGGAGAGGGTGGATCGCGCGTATACTACATTACCGGAATCTGATTCCGGTAACGACCATCTGTTAATGACCACAGTGAGAGATAAGTGGCGGCAGGAAGCTCTACTCGTCAAAGACTGCGGTACTACAAATCCTTTTGATGACATAGGATTGTATATATAGACCCAGAGGTGGTACGACACGAGTGCGCCCTTTGAATTTGCTGAGCTGGCAAGTGTGTGCACGTGATCAACTCTCATCGTGCAGCTTCGCCTTGGCATGAGCAGAGGACAGAGCATGAGCTGGCAAGTCCATTAATTACATTCCAATCATATTAGGATCACAATACTTCGAAGCCAGACAGCTTTGCAACTTACAATGACCCCTGGGTAAGCCCCTACCACCTTATACGGAAAGTTTGAGCAATTACGCAAAAATGCTTGCGCATGCGCATTTCAGATCGGGTTAACCTTTGAACGGGTAAAGGTTACTATCCTCATCTCACTGTATAAAAATGCGAAAAGCTTCTCTGGCTACCTTGTATCTTAGTACTACTGATGGCCACCTTGGAGGGAACTGTGGAGGGGGACTCAGCTGAGTCTCCACGCACAAGCATACATCTACTGAACCTCTCCAAACACGCAACAAAGATCTCTCTTCGTCAGGTAAAATGTAATGCATGGTAAGCTTACAAATGATCAGCTCCAGTAGAATCTTTGTAATGTATTTGAGGTAGATTGTATGGTCAGTGTCTGAATACTGATTTCAGGAGTCTCAGCATGATGTATTTAATTTTTGGTAATACAGGCTGCTAGAGACAACCGGCTTGATGTGGTTGAATCCCATCTGAGGTTGCTACCCAAGAGAAATCGTGGCAAAGTGCTAAACCGCAAAGATGAACATGGATATGCAGCGATCCACTATGCTGCAAAGTTCAATCGCTACAAAATCATGACACTACTAGTAGCAGCTGGAGCAGGTATGAAACTGTTATGATTGTAATTTATTGTTATACTTTGATTGTTAAAGTTCTAGTATGACTGTCAGACATTGTGTTACAATGCCATGTGAAGTTTCGAGGGTACGTAACAATAGTAAATTGTTTGAGATATAGAGGTCCAGACTGTTTATTTATTGGGCCATGGACATTGATGACAAAACATTGACAAAAGTTGTACATAGTCACCAGTGTATGGATATGTTTTGGGTTAGCTTGTCCACAACAGAACTCTTCACTAGCGTTTTTTGCACAATTCGTCTTGTGTATATAGTATAGTAATTTTGTCATCAAATTGTAATGGTTTCAGTAACTCAAGATGTCTTTATACAACCTGCAGATGCTGAACTTCAAACTGAAGAAGAAAAGTTCACTCCACTTCATCTGAGTGCAAGATATCAACCTCGTTACTATGACTACGACATTCAACAGCAAGAAACTGAAGAAGAAAATCGTATTGAAGCTGATTCTGAAGAGCCAGAAGAAGAAGAAGAAGAAGAAGAAGATGTGTCTTATTTGGCTTCAAGCAGGAAGTCTACCAAGTTTCTGGTCAAAGCATGTCGAGTTGATGTAAGTACATGGGATGTGATCTGTGAAGTATAGGTTCAGAGTTTGTGAGGAATCTGATGCCATGCACAAGTATGGGTGCAAATACCTTGGTCAGTTAGTGCCATGTTTATGGACCAACCCATGTACTGGAATGTGATAATTCTGCCAGAGGTCATGTCTATTTTAGCTCATGAACTCTGCAGTCTTGATGCCATTGTGTTGCATACATGTGCTTTGTACTTGATCTGTATGTATGACTGCATAAGAATTATATATTAACTATACTCTGAACTGTGAACTTTGTATACAATACAGGTCAGTGCAAGGGCTCTCTTTGGTGTCACTCCACTTCATTTGGCCTGTCAGCGTGGCAACGTAGCTACAGTAAAAATTTTGCTAAATTCTCGGCAGATGGTAGATTTGAATACCACTGATGACAATTTAGATACCCCCCTTCACGAGGCCTGCCGGTATGGAGAGGCAGAGATTGTTGAAATGCTGCTTCAAACAATGAGAGAGATTGGCTACATAGATCTTAACTATCCCAATGCTATCAGACAGACGCCTCTACACAATGCCTGCCGTGAAGGCTACCCTGATGTAGTCAAGCTCTTGCTATCATATGGGTCTAAGCAACGCAGTGAGCTTGTGAATGCTCAGGACAACGAGTTTAACACTCCACTTCATCTTGCTTGTGAGAGTGGGGAGGAGAAGATTGTATGTACACTTCTAGACAATGGAGCCGATCCACACATTCCCAAAGATAAAGGTCTCACTCCAATCCACATTGCAGCTCGATTTGGGTACGTGAAGGTCGTGGAGAGACTGCTCAAATCCGAAGAAGACGTCATTAATGCCTTGGACCTCTACCAACAGACTCCAATTCACTCTGCTGCCAGGTTCAATCAACCAGAGATGGTGGACTATCTCCTAAACAAGTGAGTTGATTGGAGTTATATAAAATGATAACATACATGTACATTGGTCCAAGCATGTAGCTCACAATCTTTTCCCTGATTTCATATAGAGGTGCTGATATGGAGGCAGTTGATGTGGACTCCTACACTCCACTCATGACAGCTGCAGCTTATGGGCAGACTCTTGCCTTCAAACGACTTTTAGACAGAGGAGCTCGTACAGATGTTCTGGACAAGGAGGGCAAGAGCATCGTCTTTCTTGCAGCTGAATACGATCATGTTCCCATTCTCAAGGTATTATGATTATACAACACTTAAAGTTTATATTATATGACATAACATCATCGTCTGCACATGTTATCATAGATTATTGTCCGTGATGTTAAAGGAGCTAAGCTCTGTGCCACTCCTGATGCTAGCTTCAACACACCTCTCCATGTGGCAGCAGAGAAGGGCAATCTAGCTTCAGTGAGAGTCCTGCTCAACTCAGGTTTTCGCTTTGTCAAACAGGCTGTGAAGAATACTCTCGACAAGACACCAACTCACCTTGCAACAGAGAATGGGCACGTCCCGTGAGTGATTTGGACATCTATGTGAATGGCACAGTGTTGTATACTTGAGAAGTGAATTACTAATATTTTTTGTGTTATGCTCTGTTTATTAGTGTGGTTCGTGAGCTGATACACCATCGTAGAGACACAGTCAGCGATGAAGATGAAGATGGCAACACTCCACTGCATCTTGCTTGCATCAAGGGATATCCTGAAGTAGCCAAACTCCTAGTGAATGCTGAGGCAGATGTGGAAGCTAGGTATAGATGATAACAGAACCATTAATACACACACAATACAATTATTGTCTTTCTATCTTCTCACAGGAATGTCAATCTATGGACCCCAGTGTACTGTGCTGCCAGCAATGGCCACGAAGAACTTGTTCAACTGCTGATAAACTTCAAAGCGGAAATCGATTGCACCGATAGAATCACAATCACCCCTCTTCACCTGGCATCTCAAGAAGGCCACGTGAATGTTGTCAATGTTCTCTTGAAGAACAATGCCAACGTGCAAAACCTGGACCGACGACGGTACAATGCACTAGACCTGGCTATTGAGAATGGCCATGAGTAAGTTTGAAGAGAACTCTCCAAAATAAGCAAAAAAAAATTAGCTTAAAGTGACAACAGATAAGTTAGTACTTACCTTAATATGCAGTACTGTGCTCAATGTTTCCAATATCTGCCATTTTTAGAGATGTTGCTATGGCTATTATCAAGAGCCCACAGTGGAGAGATGCCTTGAGGAACACCACTAAAGATGCTTCCACCAACGTGGAGACAACCCCTCTGAGAAAACTGATCAGAAGTATGCCAGGTGTGTTTCCAATTTTTTTGGTGTGCATGTCTCTAGATCTGGTTTCATAAGAATAAATTATTAATCATTTAGATGTCTTTGCTCATGCATACCCTTGCCAATTGATCATTTTCTAAACTATAGTTTTTTTCTTCTCTTTCTCCTCATGCAGCTGTTGCAATGGAAGTGTTCAACAATTGCACAGAGTTAAATGCAGTCAATGGGGACAACACCCATCGAGATGCCACTATTAGCTATGACTATGAATTTCTAGAAGATTATAGAGATCCAATGGAAAAACAAGGAGGCATACGAAGAAGACTGACAAGGTAGGAAAGAGCTACACCTATGTCCTGTATCATTCTGCTATGCGTACAAAAATGAAGTAATTTATTAAAGTTCCAGCTCTCTGAAGAAATGTCTAATTAATTATGCGATGTGATTTTCAGGCGCTATGGAGCTAAGAGGCTTGAGAGTCTTAATGAGGATGGAGATTCTATTGACGGTGAGGAGGCTGGTGGTTGTGCAAGAGTCGTGAAATGTCTTCGCTCTAATGAGAGTAGCAGTGAATTCTCAACCACTTGGGGTCCAGTTGGGTTCAATAAAGCTAACCATCCTCTCTCCATTATGGTGAGTGAATGATGATGGCCGATTTTAATGTGGAGATACTTTTGAAACATCTTAATGCATGCTCATCTTACTTCTAGGCTGATTGTGAACGCACTGAACTCTTGCTGCACCCACTGATCACCAGTTTGTTGTACTACAAGTGGAATTCTCATGCTCGCATTTGGTTTTACGGCAACTTTATTTGCTACCTTGTGTTTCTCTTCTTCCTCACTTTGTATGCATTGCTCCTTCTCAACCCACAGAGCAACACATGTAAGGCATTAGGTTTAACATTTGTTTATAATACTGTATACTGTATACTGTATACTGATTATATACTTTAGTATCGTGTGATATCTGTGTGTTAACTATTAGGCACATCCGTTTTCAATGGAACATTTGGCAATAGAAGTGGCCTATTGGGGAACCTCTCAAATCAAAGTCTACTCACTGAAGAAGAGCTACAAGAAGAAGTTTGTGATAGCTTTCAAAACGATGATGCTGAACAGGACACTTTGCTGTTGTGTGGAGTCTGTGGTACGACATAGCTCACTCACACACACACACACACACACACACACACACACATACACACACACACATTTTCCTTTTCATAAACTTCACGCATGCTTGCACTCCTTTAGAAGGGTCAAGTGCCTCTTTTCCAGTCCTCTATATCTCTGCAGTTGTGATCATCCTAATAGCCTTCTTGCGTCTCATTTACAACGCATTTCAGCTCTTCAGACTGAAACTGTCCTACTTCTTTGACGGCATCAACTGGGTTGATTGCATCCTCTTCACCCTTTCCTTCATCTTTGCCTGGACTTTCCACACCAGCTGTCTGTGTCCCCACAGATGGCAGTGGCAGATCGGAGCAGCTGCAGTGTTTCTCGCTTGGATCAATTTGATCATCTTTGCCCGCAAGCTTCCCCAGACAGGTATTTTTGTTGTTGTTTTTTTTTTTTAATGTTTGTTATAGTAATAGTAGAGAAACTTAATAAGTTCCATAGATGCATATATGACTGTGTGAAATTTAGTTTTTTTTCTTGTTTATTTGTTTTTATTTTTGTTTTTCCCTTGTAGGAATATACGTACTCATGCTTCAGGACATATTTCATACCCTGCTAAAAATGATGGTGCTATCTTTTGTACTGGTCATTGCCTTCTCTCTCGCCTTCTACATGACCTTTTTTGAGCCCGGCATCGAATCCTCTCGCTCTCCTTTTGCCACTCCCGGTCGTGCCATCATCAAGACCATGACAATGACCACGGGAGAGTTTGACTATGATAGTATCTTCAGACAGACCCCTGGGGGGCTACCTCCAGGGACTACTGACATCCCCCCGGAGCTCCCCTTCCTGCCCATTTCTTTTATACTGTGGATTATTTTTGTCATTATCATGCCCATCCTTCTCACAAACCTCTTGGTGAGTGTGCAGGATTGGAAATCTTGTTACGATTATCATGATAGTTTTTTTTTGATTCGTGACGTAGGTCGGTTTGGCTGTTGACGACATTAAAGGTATCCAGGAAGCAGCACAACACAAGAGACTTGCATTAAAGGTAAAGAAGCTGTGATCTTTACTTACACACTGGTTTAGTTCAGAATTATCATGGCTTTGTAGCTATCAAGCTGTTAAATTTAAAAGAAATAAAAACCAAAATTACAGCTAATATTATGTGGTTTATTGACTTTATTCCTTATAATTGAAGGGCTCAGAAGCAAAGTGGTCTATCCCCGATTGAAATATGGGAAATTGTCTGAAAAGCCTAAAAATTAATAAAAATGATACACCCCCCTCTACCAAATTGACCAAAATTTTAAAATACTAAATGATCTCCAGCTCTTAAAATGAATTTTAAGAGTATTCCCCTCTAAGGGGGGTGAAATCAGGGATTTGTGGGTTAGACCACTTTGCTTCTGAGCCCTTCAATTATTATGTGTGATAAATGATGACCTCCTACTACTGTAGGTTGAAGTGATTGTGAACATCGAGGAGTTACTCCCATCTCGCATCCGTCGTTACTTTGTCGTTGGTAGTGGTCATGTATACCCCAACAGACGCTTTGGACTCTGGGACTGGTTCAAATACTTGGCCTTTAAGGAGACCCAGCCACGATATGATTCACCTGGCAACATACAGTCTCTCAGAGCTGGATATTTGGTTAGGAAGATGATTATTTTAAGAGGCACACACACACACATACACACACACGCACACACACATGCACACACACACATGCACACACACACACACACGCACACACACACTGTCCATTCCACTTCAGACTCCTGTTGAACAGATGCAAGCTCAGACAACCAAATTAACAAAAGATGTAAAGAAGATGAAAGGAGCTATTGGTGAACTGAGCAAGAAGGTACAAGTGTTGGATGTTCTAGAGAACTATGTCAAACTAATGGCTCTCAAACAAGGCATCACACCTGAGCAAGTCGAGGAGAGAGATGACAATGGAAAAGAACCAACTGGTCAATGATACATCAATCAGCATCCAGTTCACAACTAACATTTTGCAGGAACAGTCATACCAGTATCTCATTTTGCTGTCATATTTTGCAATCATTTTTATGCCAAATTCAGGATTTTAAATCAATAATAATTATAAGCAGCAAAGAGACAAGCTTGCCATTTCCTTGCATTGAACTATAACATGGAATTCTAAAGACCTGGGTTCTAATCACAGCTAAATTTCAAAATATTTTTTCCAATGATGCTTCAACTTAACCAGCCCCGCCCACTTATGTCACGTGATCGTGAATCTTCTTAGAAAAGCCACAAGAAACAGAAGCTGAAATGTCTAAAATGCATTGTCTACTGGTCACCCTCTGCATTGCAGCTGCTCTGATTGGAGGAATGGCAGACGTGAAATCATTTGATTGCAAAATGAGACAAGTAGGAATGGACTATGCCCGCAAAATCCAGCCATTTCTCTCCAAAGAACACCTTCAGCAAATTGCTGATGCATTGAATGGTGCCCGGGAAGCACAAAACTGTAGTGTTAGTCTTCCAGACATGGAAAGAGAGGCTTCTTCTATAAATAGTCAGAGAGTCCAAAATTTAGATCCAAGCAAAACATTCTATGTGGATGCAAACAAAGGTAGTGACACAAACAAAGGTACAATGGACTCTCCATTCAAAACCATGGGTGCAGCTGTAAAAGCTGCTCGTTCTGCAGGAGAATACTCAACAATAGTTTTGAGAGAAGGAACTTACTATCTTACCGAAACGATTGAGCTTGGAGCACAAGATAAAGGTCTCACCATCACTAGCTATCAGTCCGAAGAAGCTTGGATCAGCGGAGGTAAGGTGATTCTTCCCAAGTGGGAAAAATACGATGTAGATGCAACCAAGAAGACCAACATCTACAAAGCTGACCTCTCTCAGCAGGGATTTACTGAAATTCTCGGTTTACGCATTGACACAAAACGTGCCATTCGAGCACGCTATCCAAATGCCGATCCCGAAATAGGATTTGGTTCTACTCTCAAACCCACCAAATGGCTTCCACCGACCCTTCCCAACAAGCCAGACTCACAAATAGATCCAGACCAACCTGTTAGAAACTCGTCAGACTGGTTTAAAAAGTACACTCTGGGTGTTGGCGGTCCATGCAAAGTTTTCGATCCTCCAGCTGGTTATTGGTGTAGCACAAACAATGCTAGGACGCCTCTGTTCACAGTACCATCCGGTATGGTAGCCGACACAAAAACACTACCAAATTCACCTTATAAGAATGCAAAAGGAGCCATTGTTCACACATGGAGACCGGCACACTGGGCAAGCTGGATGTTTGAAGTGGATTCGTATAATGGAAGCACTGGCACGTTCCTCTTTGGCAAGGGAGGATTTCAAGGCGGTCATGGAGCTAAAACTGGAGATGAGATTGTGGTTGAGAATGTCATGGAAGAACTTGATTCTGCCAGTGAGTGGTTTTACGATGAAGACAGCAAACTACTTTACTTCTTCTACAATGCAACATCCGGTACTATGCCTCCTAGTGATATGCTGTTTGTAGCTGCACAACTGAAAACGCTAATTATCATTAATGGTTCCATGTCACAACCAGTAGAAGATATTACATTCAGTGGAGTCAAGTTCAGAGATACAGCCTACACATACATGGACCCACATGGCATGCCTTCGGGTGGAGATTGGGCCTTGCAGAGAATGGGTGCACTGTTCTTCGAAGGCACTAAGAATGTGACAGTTGAGAATTGCACACTTGAGAGATTGGATGGAAACGCCATTATGGTGTCGGGCTACAATCGTAACACTACGATACAATTCAATGAATTTGTATGGATTGGGGACAGTGCGATTGCTCAGTGGGGTTATACAAGTGGAACTGATGTCCCGGGAATGGGGTGGGATGGCACTGATGGAAACCAGCCTCGCTATTCTCGTATCTTGTACAACTTTGTACACGAGTTGGGAATTTGGGAGAAGCAGTCCTCCTTCTACTTTCAAGCCAAGTCTTGCCAGAATCTGATAATGGGAAACATATTCTTCAACGGACCTCGAGCTGGAGTGAACTTCAACGATGGATTTGGAGGTGGAAGTAACCTCACTGAAAACATTCTCTTTAATACGTGTCGGGAGTCAGGTGATCACGGACCGTTCAACAGCTGGGACAGACAGGTGTACGTGACAAAAGTTCGCGATGGTGCAGCTCAGCCTGACAAAGAATTCGACTACATCTCTTCAAACTTTGTGATTGCTAACTACAATAGCCAAGAAGCCATTGACAATGATGATGGCTCCAACTATTACAAGACATCAAACAACTTTTTTGCCTACTCTGGAAATGGAATGAAGAATGACTTTGGTGGCCATGACAACTGGCATTTTAACAACATCTATGCTTTCATTGGAAGAGGATTTGGAGTGAATGGACAGCTTCCTGGTCATGAAGATTACTTCTTCAACAATACTGTTCTTTTACAAAGAGATGGTGATTACGGAAATCCAAAGTGTACAGATCCAGCAAAGACTATTGTTCATGATAATCGTATTTATACTCCAACTGGCAAGGTGACGGAATGTGGGATGAGTCTGGCAGACTGGCAGGCCAAAGGGAATGACCCTGGTACTAAAGCTGGTGCATGGCCAGACGATGATACTCTGATTGGAATGATGAAACAACTCTTAGGGATTTGAGCTTGGTACTAACAAAGAAACAATGTAATTATTCGGTTGAGACAATTTTGTGTTCATAAACTTTTTTTGCAGCTGTTGTTTATATTAATGAAATAATTATTTGAATCTTAAATAAGACACTCTAACTTGAAGAGAAAAGGAGAATGTGGTCTACAATAAGTTTGCATTGTCACTATACATTGTACAAGTAGTAAAAATTTCAAAAAAATTAGTAGTGTAGGAATGGGCAGTGCAGTAAAAAGTATTGGAACAAGGCGTGTCTCAATTTCGGCACATGACTACTTCATTTTTAT
>CAXIPT010000013.1:351234-441629 GCA_964030475.1 Tethya wilhelma
TCAGGATTCCATGGCCCATTGCATGGAATTTAATGTGTCGAAACAATATCTAAGAAAAGTATTGGGGGCATGTACATAATTTCAAAACAAAAGAAATTCATGATTGTTATGAGTTATCAGTGCATTGAACCCTAAAATAATGAGTGTTTCTACAAAACACTTCATTAAACAATAAACAATGAACACACACACACACACACACACACACACACACACACACACACACACACACACACACACACACACAAAACACACACACACACACACACACACACACGCATCACTCTCACAACAGAACAAACCGCTTACAATAATGCCATTATTTTTACTAACTAAGCAAAAGCTATTATAAAATTAATAGTAAGCTTAACCATTTTCTCAGCACTACATTGCAATAGACTACATTGTAGTACACTGTCATAAAAACATACACAAAAATACACAAAAACAATGTGTGGGAAAAAACTAAAGTCACTCATGTTTACTAGGTAGTATATTCTAGACAAAGGGAAGTGTAATAGAGGTTCACTGGGTTAAAAATGGGACCTATACCAATCTCAAAGAAAATAGTACAAATAGGAGCAACTCCCTTTTTCTATGCTTCCAGTAAAGGGTATTCTATCCCGTCGGTAATGATCGGTAAATTTCTCCTCTGCGCATGCGCAAACGGCGCGAGTGCATATAAACGCCCACTTGACTACGTTCGCGAAACAGATTAGAAGTTTAGTGTTGTGATTGGTAAGCAGTTTGAAAAATGTTTTTAATTGTTCTAGTAGTGGCAGCTTTAGTGATATTTGACGCTGCTGGTGCACAGACGGATGAAGACCAGTTTAACTTTATAAGTAAGTTTCTTGTTTATTGTTCACACATATTCACTCATGTAATTCAGTCCTCAAGACAATAATAGCATTTCACAATAGAAGTGTTTAATATAAAACAGTGTCAACCATCTGCATGAATGGTTGCAAATAGCCTAATTTTACATATGAATAGTGTCAACTATCATCCATAATAGGTCTATATGTACATGATTCTATAAAATATACATCAGGCATTCCCTTTATCCAGATCATAGACATGACCGTGTGCATGTTGTTTGTGGTTCCTTAATAATTCATAAGCGGAGGGAACTAACCACATAATAGTAGGAGGTGCTTTGATCATCTTTGGTCACTAATGTATTTAGTATGTCAGTTCTCATGTAAATGATTAACTGTAGCTAAGTAACAGAATTTTATTAATTGCAACACAATTATGATGGTACATGCAGAATTTGGCCACCTATACCAATAGCATACAAACACAATACAAATTAAGTATAGACTATTATATTAATTTTTAGCTTTAATACTTGTACAATCATATAGTTGGGTGTGCTGAGTGCAAACATTAAAATCTTTTTTTCTTGTCACGATACACAGATGCAAATGCACCCTCTTCCAAAGGAAATGAGTTTGTGCTTGGTTTTTTCCAGTCGTCATCAAAAGATGATTCCACAGTAAAATTGCTTGTCACTACAGATGAAGATGGCCCTGTCTCCTTTAGAGTACGTGTCCCATTCTTAAGCCTGCTAGTCGATGAGACTGCAGTTACTGGGAAGACCACACTGATCACACTTCAAAATGAACAGTCAAGCCGGGACATTAGGATCAGTGTTGGAAGACAACGAGACAGGGGAATACATGTAAAAGCAGAAGGCAACAAAACAATATCAGTCTACGGACTAAATGCAGATTCTGCATCAGCCGACATGTTCACAACCTTGCCTTGTGTCAGCTATCCACAATATGCTGCAGATAACTATAGGTACTACGTGTTTTCCACAAAGTCAATGGGAACTACTGAACCATACAATAGCCGATTTCTTATTATTCCCTGTGAGGACAATACCACTGTAGCCATTACTGCATCACGTAGCTTAGAAATTGAAGCTGATATTAGCACAACTGGCAGGATATCGGTTATACTGGAAAATAATACTGGGGAGATCAGTATAAATCGCCTTGAAACAGCACTTTTTGAGTCATCAGATGATTTAACGGGTACTTTGCTCAAATCAAACAAACCAATTACTGTGATCGTTGGTCACCAATGTGGAGAAGTACCTCTACGTATTGCTACATGTGGTGTTATAGTAGAACAAGTCCCACCCGACATTACATATGGTCGATTCTTTTTAACTTCTCCTCAACCTTCTAGAAGTAATGGAGAGAAATACAGAATAGGCTCCATAAGCCGTAGCAGCAATAGAGTGAATGTCACATGTACCACTGAAGGAACAAGCACACCAAGATCAGTAAAACAATGTGAGCTGAATGAAAGAGAGTACTGTGACTTTGATACAAATCGTCAGACGAGAGATGGCCGTCGTGACTTTTGTTCCATTGAGTCGGACTTTCCTGTCACTGTCATGCAGTACACAAGAAGCTACAATACTACAAGTGCTAGTCAAGGGCATCCTGCAATGCTCTATGTTCCTCCTGTCGCACAGTATGCAAATAACTTTACTATTGAGACAAGTCGACAAGAAACTTCCAAAAATGGTTATATAAGCTATGTCTTTTCCAGTCAGCTCTTTTCAAACCCAGCTTCAGATGGAAGAAGTTTTTTGATTAATGGTACTAGCTTCACTCCAGACAGTGGTAGCTATTCCCCAATTTATTGCTCAGATTCTACTATATGTGGTTATGGGGCATATTCTTCTTTGCCTGGAGGAGATCATTCAGTTCAGTTTGATAAGCAAAACTCTGCCTTTTTCTTGTTCATCACAAATGAAGAATCTGATGCAGACAAAAGTATTTCAACTGAGCATCCTGCAGGATTTGAACTGGAAGCAATAGGCTGTAAGTCAGTATGACAATGTTATTGTAGATGTTAGATTAAAATCTACGTATTTTCATAAAAAGTTAATAATCATGGTTATAACTTATTTTTCCTACAGTGCCACTGATTGAAATCCAAGACATTATTGTCTCAGAAAGTGTAGGTGTGATTCAAGTGCCTATTGAAAGAGTTTCAGGAGATATTGGCCTCCCATCTATTATCATTGTTAACTCTCAAAGTGTAACAGCTACAGGTGAGTACAGAAATTACTGTATAATGTTGCAATCACCTAATAGTATACTGCATGTACACGTTATATCCTTCACTCCATTCAATAGAAGAGATTGACTATAAATTTCCAACTGTATCGATGGAGGCTTCTCTTGGCGGGCATCGACTGAGGTTCAAACGCAGCGAGGTTTCTCCTAGAGATGAGGACATCTTTAACATCACTATTGTTGATGATGATGTTGGTGAACTAGCAGAAATGTTTGAGGTCGTTCTCATCAAAGTCACACGAAATGCCAACGTCATAAAGCCAATTGGAACTGTCACTATAATTGACAATGATCCACGTAAGTGTATCAAAGTCTTCAAACGTGGTGTGAATGTTTGACTAAAATGTGATAACAATTGATCAAAGTGTGTCTTCCTCTTTGAGTTTTCTTACGTACCACAGATATTTCATCGTCATCTTCTGCCATTGAAGAGGGAGGCAGCATCAATATCACATGTAGAGCAGCTGTTAGTGAAAGAAAAATGGACTTTACAAGTTATCATAACAACATTGTTTGGTTGAAGAATGACAGCAATGGTTTAAGTGTGGTTAGGACTTCAAGCAGGATACAAGGCGTAGCTGACATCGAAGGGTTTCAAACAGCTACAATGTCTTTGTTCCACTTCACTGCCACTTTGATGATAAGGAATGCGAGAGAGAGTGACAGTGGCATGTACATCTGTCACAATGACAATGGCACAGACTTGAGTATCAGCATTGCTGTTAATGGTAAGTGGTAATTTTGACTGCATGTGTCTATCTATTTGAAAGATTTGAAAGACCTGCGTTCAAATTCCAGTGCTAGTTAGATTTCAAGATTTTTTTCCAATGGCTTTTTTCACTATGTGCACATACACACACACACACACACACACACACACACACGCACACACACACACACACACCAAAAGTCACAAATGAATGTCTGCCTAATTTGGACCAATGTAAAAATGGAGGAGAGTGTCTTGATGTGTTTAAAGGCTTTAAATGTGATTGTACTGGAACAAACCACACTGGTCCCACATGTGATGCTGAGCCCCCAGGTACAATGAATCCAAAGTATTATACTAAGTTACATAAATATCTACTAACTCGCATAGTTTACATACTCCTGCAATCACTCCCTGTACAATGTTTGCAGCTGTTACTGTCAGTCCAAAAGTGACCAACTTGACAGTTCCATCAGAAGATAAACTTCAAATCTTTCAGCCGATCAACCTAACATGTGAAGCTACTGGCACTCCATCTCCCACTTATCACTGGTACAGAGACAGCCTACTCATTGACGGAGAGATTGAGTCATATCTCTACATCGAAGAGTTTTCACCAAGCGATCGCGGCTACTATCATTGTGAGGCAATCAATGTGAACAGTACAGATGTTTCAGAAGAGAGACTAGTGAAACTGAAGGGTATGAATGTACTGTTTTAAATAAAGCTTCCAGTCTAATGCATAAAGGTATTTTGCACTCTAGACATTCGTCAGTATCTTGTTGAGGTCTATAGAGAATCAGTAAATGAAGTTGGAGAAAGTGAAGCTGAACAAGTAAAGACAAAGGTAACCAATATTTTTAATATTAATGCATATAATTATTAAGTATTCTTACATTTACTATGAAATTAGATAAACTCAGTGCTGACAGCCCTTGATACATTTAGCAGTGAAGTACAGCTGTATGGATATATAGAGAGAGATTTGTGAGCAATATTAGTATTAGTGCACATGTACTTATGACCAAAACTGTTAGACTGATCATAATGCAATTTTGTATGATTTTCCTCAGCTCTTTGGGCAACACTACAATTAGAATTTCAGTTCTCCTCACTCTGAGAGTGAATGACACAGTATCAAGTGAAGACATTCAAGATTACATCAATTCATCTCTAACACCACCAACTGATCAGCAGCCTGATGTTAATTTCACGATCACCATTGTACGATTCGGTATGTAAGCTAGTTTGTATAGACATAGAGTTGCTGTACTTGCACTGAAGTTTCTGAGATACACCATAATAACTCATTTTACTGCAATGTTCAGATGGATGCCCAGCACTCCTCAATGCGCCATATGATGCAAGATTTTCCAACATTACGACAAGCTTTGAAGAGACTGAAATTGGAAATGAAGTCAGCTATGAGTGTCCATGCCAAGACGAGTTTCTAAGAGAAGATGCTGAACCTCATCTTAGAATTTGTGGTGGAACATATACTCACGGGGCAAAGTGGCAGTCCATACAGCTTGTTGAGGAATGTAGACTCACCAACATCACACTGGAGCTTTGCCAAATATCACTTGTAAGAAATGAGCCATATGTACACACTATAGGCTTTGTCTACAGATGTATAAATTGTTACATTTGTTCCCTATAGGTTTCAGCAAATGATTCTCGAGTTCTTGCTGAAACAGTGGCTAATTTGACCAGCAATACTGCAAAACTACAAGCTATTGATATCAGATTTGCCACTAAACTCTTGGAGAAGCTTACTGCAGATGCTATTAATGAAGAAAACACAGAGGTATTAGTAGAATGATTCTATACAAGTATATTAATAGAAAAAACAAACTGTAACTGATTACAATAAATTAACTAATTCTTAGGTGAGAGAACACTTTTTGAAGGCTATTGATAACCTAATTCGAGCAGAGAGTGACCAGATTGCAATCAGTGGAACATCAACAAGGTGGATAAAAATAATATAGAGCTTCTTTAAATTTGTGAAATTTTCATACTAGTTTTCTATTTTTTTTTGCAGAATCCTCGCTATAATAAATGAGTTCAGCGATCTAATGCAAATGTCAAACAGTTCCCAAATGTTTGCTGAACGTTCATATGCAATCCGAATTGCTAACATCAAGCCAGCTGATTTTAACGGAGAGACCTTTACACTTGTATTAGGATCAACTGATGATCTTCTGAGCCAGCAGAGTGAACTGAACTCAACAAACGGTATCAACGTATTTCCCGGAACAGATCAACCAACCACTATTGGTGGCCGAGAAGATGTGACAGCTGTGGCAAGAATCCCAAAGAGCATCTTTGAAGATCTCAGTCTAGACCTTGGGAAAGAGCAGAGGTTATCTTACTCTGTCTTCACACAAGGAAATCTATTTCAATCGTCCAATGAGAGTCAAACAAACCTGACACTTGTGTCCATCGTGGTTTCAGTTAGAGTGAGAGAAGAAGAAGAGAATGACCACTCACAGAAGAGGCTTGCGATGCCAATTGAAGTGGAGTTCCAAACAAGCCAGGTATGAGTGCAACATCTACTTTATACAAGTAGCAAAAATTTCAAAAAATAAGTAGTGTAGGAATGGGCAGTGCGGTAAAAAGTATTGGAACAAGGAATGTCTCAATTTCGGCACATGACTACTTCATTTTTATGCTTGATCCCTCATATGGATCCTCAGTATCATAAACGCAATGATAATAAATTATTATGTACATATATAGTATACCATAGCTTATTATTGCATTGGACCAGGTTTAAATTCCTACTAATCAGTTAACTAAGCAGTAGAGTAAACTATAACAGACAGGTAACTTAAACTGGACTGCCAGCCAAGAGTTGGTTATAAAAATGAAGTAGTCATGTGCCGAAATTGAGACATTCCTTGTTCCAATACTTTTTACCGCACTGCCCATTCCTACACTACTTATTTTTTTGAAATTTTTGCTACTTGTTCATTCACTTTTTTCAACACTACAGTGTGGAGACTATCAGAGACTGGTTAGTCCCTACAAAAAGCTTGAGTAGCAGCTACATGCACTACATTACACTGGAGCAGGCTAATGCGCATGCGCATATTAATAATGCCACGTGGATAATGACCTTTGAACCTACCTACAAATGGCTACATTGAAGTACATGAATTTATACTCTCAGTTTCAAAGCTTTCTAGTTTTTGTTTAGGCTTATTTGTGATGAAAACGTGTGTGTGAACGTGTGTTTCTGGATGAGTGACTTACAATCAAATCTCAAGCTTTCATTTACTGCATATATAGGTGGCCTTGGTTCATGGCTTATGGATAGCTGTGTTACTGCTAACACAACCATTGACAATTCTCAGATACCCCATGTGCGATCAAAGCGCAATGATGGACAGTCTAAGTCGAACAATAAGAGCAATGTGGCTGTGGTTCATTATTCACAACCAGGACATTTCGGGCTTCTACTAGTGAGCATTAAAAATAACAATAAGGTTGTTTATTTGCCAACTTCATAAATTTCATTTTTGCGTGTTTACTTATTTACAGGATCTCACACACGGGCTTACAGAACCCCTTCCAAAAGAGTTTACCTCTGCTCTACAAGCCATCACATACGTAGGACTAGTGGCCTCTCTCATCTCTTTGATACTCTTTCTCATCACCTACCTTGGTGCCAAGTAAGTAAAGATTAATTAAAATTTTCATGTCCATTGTGCTACCGGTAACAATATTATGCTCCACCTATATGTGTGTATACTCTCATGCAGGAAACTTCGTACAAATGAGCATGCACAGATCCTCATCAACATTGCCATTGCCCTGATGTGCCTCTATATTGTGTTCATTGGAGCAGCATTCTCTTCACCTGTGCCTGCCCTGTGTGGGATCTTTGCTGCTCTACTGCAGTACTTCATGTTGGTGTATTTGGCATGGACGTCAGCAGAGGCCTTCTACCTCTACATGAAACTGGTTCAAGTCTTTGGAACACACATACAGAAATATGTGTTGAAAGCAGCACTGATTACATGGCGTAAGTGAAAGTAATAGTTTCCTTTTCCTCATCAAACTTTGGGCTAAATGGCTTGAGTGGCATTAAAACTATTCAAAACCTCTCTGAAGCTTGACCATTACATTTTGTACTCTCTCTCTCTATTATACAGTTGTACCATTGGTTATTGTCATTATTTCGGTTGGTCCTGGCCATCAAAGCTATGTATCTTCAGGCTTGTAAGTCACCTAGCTATAGACAGTTAAATGCTGCACAATAGTAATATACAACTATTAATATTGTCTTATTTGTTAAATCTAGTTGTCGTGCAATTAAACTACCCTTCTGGCTCGGTACAATCCTGCCATTTGGAGCCTTCTACATCTTCAATTGGGTCATGTTCATTCTCATTGTCATCTCACTCTGTCGTCGTCCAAGTCATAAAAACTTTGACGAAAGCTCGCAAAAAGATCGAGTGAAATTCGTAAAGCAACAAGTAACCATCGCCTTCGGGCTTGCAACGTTGTTTGGACTTGGTTGGGGATTTGGACTGGCTGCTACTGGCACTACAGTCGATGGACTTACACTCGCTTTTCAGATCATCTTTGCCATCTTTGTCGGCGGACAAGGAGTCTTGCTGTTTGTTCTTCACGCCATCAAGAAACAAGAAGCCCGAAAGCAGTGGCGACGATGGCTCTATATCGCCACTCGTAGGCCACTAACCAAATCTCTGATGTCAGAATCTAAAGGTCTTCCCGGAACGAATGATGTTTCCTCGACTTATGCATACTCTCGTAAAACGTCATGGCAGAGAGATTCTGATTATCCTAACAAAAATCTGTCGAGACAGTCATCAAGAAATAACTTTCCCAATGGGTTTCAGCTAGAGAAACAGCCTTCGAGTTCTGCACTGGAAGTAGAGAAACTAGAGCCTTGTGCTGAATTGGGAGAAAATCTGGAGAAGATAGATGAGATGGGCAATATTATGGCTGACGCTAAACCAGCAGAGGACAATGGAGGCTCTAAAGAAGAAGAACACACTACAGCTGCTTAAAAAGATTCAAGATGTTAACAATGTACACTATATTATCATTTGCATGTTCTTTTATTTCATCACATACTCATAAGATATCGTTGTAGGCTAGCATAGTTTCTTGTGATTATGTATGACATTGTGTATGTATGTTATGTAGCTTTGATCGCAATGAAACATTTATCATTAAAAGTTTCTTTAACACATGTCATATAAAAATGGCTAGATTTCAAGTGTTAATAACTAATTAATAACTTACTAAGCTTTGGACACCCAAGCAGTATTATATAGGATAAAATTAATAAAAATAATATAACTGAATATACCTGCATTTTTGATGTTGCATGCATGTTTGAGTTACTTTTCAGTACTGCCAGTAACTATTAATTTTGATGTAAAATTAAACTGAATTCATACTCCTTCTTGTTTCTGAGTATCTACATTCAGCCTTCTGTAACGTTCTTCAAAGAACAAGACAGAGATCCTAAAGATCGTAGAGAGAGAACAGCATTTCACCACACAATATCAGTTTATGCAGGAGAGCTCTAACCAATCCAATCATTGACAAAACATTGAGTTGAAAATGCTCTAGCTACACTTTATTATAACCCTTTCAGGTAACTGTGAAGCTGGGCAGACTTACCCCGCAAGGCCTGTCAGCCCACCCAACACCCAAACCATGACTCTAGCCTGCTCTGGGTTGTCATTGGAAAAGACATGACACATCCCTATCACCTGAAAACAAAGAACGAGTTAAGTAAGACAAAGAAAGACATATTGACTTTATGGCTACATCAGTAACTACACAATTGACTGATAACAAACCTGAAATAGGAGTGCAGAAGCATTAATTAAAATATTGAGGATTCCAGCACTCGACCCTATAATCAAAGGAAGTAATTATACATGCATTATGAGAACAACAGATCAATGAATTATTGTTCCCCATTTACCTTCAGGGGCTGGGTATGTGACCTCCACTGCAGCTTCAAAGTACAGTGGTGTTGCTGCATAAGCAAAGAAAAACTGAAGACAGAGTGTAATGAACAGATTGACTGCATTGCTCGATGTGTAGCCATACACAGAGACTGCAAACCAGAAGGCAAGTGGCGTAGCTATCCCCAGCAGAACCAACAGAAAGATCTTAAATCTCCGCTGAATTCTGAGGTTTGAAGAATTAAAATGGCAGTAGATTTGCCACAATATGATGTGGTGAACTATTATAAATTGTGCTATACCTGTCAGCTAAGAAGCCTACTAGTTGTCCACCAATGGCACCACTCATTGCTGTACAGGCACCTAACCAGGCATTGCTGTGGAAAAACTCATTTACTGAAGTGACATCCACCTTATCCGTGAACTTGGTGGTCTTCTGGTTCAGAATGATACTCAGCACAGACGAGAAACCACTGCAGAGTTAAAAGACAATTCACTTTTAAATAAGGGACACTTTATTAAGTAAGTTCTCTTCTAAAACTAGCTTTGTTAACAAAGGAAAAGCTTCTAGATTAGCATTTAAAAAAAAATACTAGAGATCTTTTTATTATATCAAACTTATACCTGTTCCCACCAGTGACCAATCCCCCACTGATAGCAAGAACGATGAATGCTCTGTTACACATTAAAGACTTTAACGAAGACCAGAAATTGGTTCTCTCAACAGTAGCCGACTGACTCGGGGGTGTGGGAGGATGAGATGGAAAGTAGATCGTAGCAAGCAGTGCCACAAAGAGACCGAATTCTGCCTGCACATAGAGCATCGTACGAATGCTATAGTGTTGAGTGAGATACGGAATGATGATGAATGCTAGTGCGGTACCGACAGACTGTGCCATCACCATGATGGACGTCGCAGAGGTTCGCTGCTTCGGAGGAAACCACACGGAACTAAGAAGTGGTGGAGTGATGAGAGCTAGAGGACCGACCACACCGATCATGATGTGACCGAGGTGAATGAGAGAGGTCCACTGTGGCTTGGGATTGGTGGGGACGAAGCATCGGATTCCCATTCCCACAGCCAGGATCCACGATCCAGTGAGCATGGGAATACGAAGGCCTAAATGATCCAAGACCCACATGAATGGAAAAGCCAGAGGAATGAATGCAATTGGACCGTATCCTGAAAAAATTTCAAGAAAGAAACTATGAAAATCAAAATCTTGGACAAAATAAATTATGCAATGTGGTGCATGTATGTTGGTGGGTGGGGCTGAATGGTGTAGTATTTCATTTCTGTACCATTCCTATTATACCTGCAATGAGTGTTACTGTGTCATCGGAGAGTCCGAAATACTCGTAGCTTTCGTTGGGAATGGTCCCAAATGTCATCCATGCAAAGCTCTGGAGTAATACAAGCAGAGTGAAGACAGCTAAGACATAGAAACGCCCAGGATAAACTCTGTAGGTGGTTATTTCTGCTGACTGTGGCTGAGACTGTACAGATCCGTATCTGGGAGGTGGCTGTCCTCTCAAATCTGGCTTTATTTGTGCGTTTTCATCATCCTCCATCACTAATGCCTGAGCCTTGGATGCCTCTAAAGTCTTTCACCTGACTTCTTGCAGGATTTCTTCTAGTCACATGACTCAACGAATGACGCGGAGTTTTTGGTGCGCGAAATTATTTTTCTCCAGCTCTCATGAAAATTTAACACACATGATTTAACACAATAAAAACTGCTAGTGAGGCTCAAACTGAAATTGAGCTAAACAGAGTAAAAATGATTTGCTATACTGCATTCAGTACAATGTCATATAAAAATGGCAAGAATAAAATTACACTCTCTGCCAGAGAGAACAAGATAAAAAAAACAACAACAAACTTTCTTTAACACACACACACACATACACACATACACACACACACACACACACACACACACACACACACACACACACACACACACACAAAAACTGGTTGCTCCATGAAGGAGAGAGACTAAACAAAGTGACGAACAGAGGAAAGCAGGTTGAAACTCGATTATCAGTGTGACTTTGATATGCTACACCATGGGAGCTTTAGGCCTGAACTTGATCATTAGCATTGCCAGTTATCAATGCAGCATGCGACGGTTCAACAGTACATGTGCTTTCGTATGACCTGTCTTGTATTTGTCCTTTTTGCAGCTTCTGGTTGTCTACTGCGAGTCTCTTGTATTGCTGCTTAAAGAAGAGTAGTATGATGCTATTAAAGGAGAGAAAATAAGGTGGGGTAAGTATCAATCCAGTAATAAAGCCTACAGTAATGATTGAAGAATTATCAACAAGGCATTTTTGAATCTTTCTAGCAAACTTACAGAGCAAGTGCAGCCAGGCCTCCATATACCCAGACCATAACACGAGCTTTTCTGGGATGTGAATTTGAGAAGATGCCGGCCATACCAATTGACTGCAAGCAATATTAAATCAAATATGATTTCACCGAGGCTTTGTACATGCAGCCTATGTAATATTATTATACCTGAAAGATTAGTATGGCAACGTTGGATAGCATCAGCAAAATTCCAGCACTAGAACCTAAAAAATGAAGAATTTTGGAAAAGATCAACAAAGCTAGCGCTTGACCAAACAGCTCATGGAAATACATAACCATTTACTATAATTGCTATAATTATAGTGATCGAGACATACCTTCAGGGATAGGGTAGGTGACCTCCACAGCTGCCTCCATGTACAGAGATGTTGTTGAGAGAGCAAAGAAGTACACTAAACACAGAGTAATGAACAGGTTGATTGCGTTGTCATCCAAGTGTATGTATCCATACACAGAGACAGCAAACCAGAATGCCAGAAGAGTGGTGAGAGCCAAGAGGATTAGGATCAAGAGTTTGAACCGTTTCTGAATTCTGAAAAGAAAATTTAACACACAATATAAAACAAATACACATTAACTTACTATTACTAGGTAGTAAAATTAGAGATCATTATAGAAGCTAAAGCATAATATTATGTACAAATTTAATTCAATCGATCAGGCTTGTAAATCATCTTCACTTACTTGTCAGCTATTAATCCCATTAGCTGTCCCCCAATAGCTCCACTCATGGAGGTAAAGGCTCCAAGCCAAGCATTGCTGTGGAAGAACTCGTTGATTGATGTCACAGAAATCCGATCGTGAAAACCAATGGAACGGTTGACAATGATGTTCAAGACTGATGACAGACCTCTGTAGGAGAAAATTTAACTCACTAACATTTATTCATAGCTGATTTTTTTTCCTTCCAGCTTCCGCATATAGCCCAGTATTTTCTGTAATGTAGCATTATTGACAATACACAATATCAAAATTGACCACTACTAAGCTTAAGTCAAATTAAACTTCTCAATAATTGTTAAAATTTAATAGGAGCTTATAATATACGATTGAATTAAAGTTGTAATTATCTTATAAAGGGTTCACTTACGCGGTTCCTCCAGCAATCAACCCTCCACTGACTACGAGCACAAGGAATGGTACATTGCACATGAGTTCTTTGAGTGACGACAAGTACTTCGTCCTCTCAGTACTAGCAGTTCTACTCGGAGGAGTTGGTGGCTTGCTTGGAAAATATATCGTAGCCAGTAACGCTACACAAACTGCAGTTTCTGCTTGTACATACAGCATAGTGTGAATGCTATAGTGTCTGGTGATATAGGGGACTATAATGAAGGCCAGTCCTATCCCAATAGATCGAGCAATGACTGGAACTGCAGTCGCCCGGGTTCTATGCTTTGGTGAGAACCAGACAGCACTGAGTCGAGGAGGAGTGGCCAGCAGTGGGGGTCCTGTGATACTGATCATAATGTGTCCAAGGTGGAAGAGTGCAACCCACTTTGACTGCTCTGGGACCAAGCAACGGATTGATATTCCGACGGCAAGGATCCACGCACTAGCTAAGACGGAGATCTTGAGACCAAATCGATCGAGGAACCATATGTAAATAAATGATACTGGGATGAACAGGATTGGCTCGTATGCTGCAGAGAGAGGGAAAAGCAAGAAGGGGGAAAAGGGGTGTGTGGGGGTGTGACAGTGCATGATGAATTTTGTAAACAACTGAAATTACTTTGCAAAATCAATTTTGACACCACTAAGTCTCAATACATGGTCTAGATCTAGATACAGCAAAGCCTTACATAAGTTCATGGCCAACATACATGCATCACCACATGGCAAAAATCAAGGTGTGTGGATAGCCAATGAGAATGTAAATTGGCAATTAGATAATCTACATTAGTCTTTGTGGCTCTACTGTTGCAATTTATGGAGTCTAGTTTGCTTACCAGATAGAAGAGTCACTGCATCATCAGTGAGACCGAAATGGAGATAAGCCTCATTGGGGATAGCTCCAAACGTCATCCATGCTAGAGTTTGCTGGCCGGCCAAGAGAGCAAACGCAATCAGCACATAGAAACGCCCAGGATATTCTCTGTACTCCTCTGGCTGCTTCATATCAGCTCGACCATTCACGAGCGGCGTCCTTTCACCACTCGCTGTGTCATGCATCGCCTGCATTGCCTAAATTTAGCACCAAAGGGGCTGGGTCAAGAAGAGAGTACAGGCAGCCCAGCAGCCACACCACCTAATTGTGAATTATTGTCCCAAAGTTTTTACAGTAGTGGTTTGTGATGAAGCAGCACAATAGTGCCACATGAGCTAGGCATGCAGTAGCTTGACAAAACCGGTTTGACCGGTTAATGATTAATTTTTATTTTAAGCAATAGTAAGAGCATAATGCTAATGAATAGTTGCTTTACTGTTACACAACACAATGACTATGAATAAAGTACTTCCAATTGCTGTGAGATGTTAAATACTAATATAATAATAATAATATTTATTCAATAATTATTATCATTTTTCTTGAATGTGAGTAGCTTCATTTTTTCAGTCTTGCTCCAGCAGATTGGTGATCAATATCATCATTCAGTCTTCGGTACTTTTCTTCAAAAAAGAATATTGAAATTCTGTGTGCATGCATGTAAATCACACGGATGTGCATGCACAACATGGGTACTGTAAATGCAATGAATTATGATTCATATACGAACCCAGTGGACTATTATGGGTTTGGTATGCAAATATAACCACAATGCATATATAGAATAAAGACAAACAATAAATCATGAAATTAGAATACATACGCAGCAAGTCCAGTCAGGCCTCCCAATACCCACACCATGACGCGAGCTTTGCCCGGGTTGCTGTTTGAGAATATATGGAACAGGCCAATGATCTGTATCAAGATAGACGGTATAGAGGGTTTATAAATGTGTTGGATTTATAACTGAAGTCGGGTCTATACAATGTACCTGGAAGGTTATTGCTGCAACATTCATGAGTATAGAAATAACTCCAGCACTAGTTCCTGTACAAAATTAATGATTAATGCAAACTACAAATGACATACCAGTGCAAGTGCATGATGGTGAATGGAATACTGTGTCCTACTTACATGCAACACACATGTCAAGGGACATTATTAGGAACTTATATTTATATTCAGTTGATCAATTATTATACAAAACTGAAAAGTTGAACTGTGTACATGTGCATCAAGCCAAAAAGCAGTGCACATAAAATGCTACACAAGCACAAGGAAATTTTTGTTCACATTGTGTACAATAATAGCTACTTGTGGGGCTGTTGCCTTTGTACTGAGTATAATGGGTTGTTTATATGACTATTATCACACACACTGCCTTGATTAATGCATTGTATGTTGTGCAACTATCCCATGTACCATGTGACCTAGAGGTTTTTTTTTAGATCAGATAATCATATCATTTAGGCTAATATGGAACGTGTATATTAGCTGTGGTCTGATAAGTTATATGATGTGTCTGGTGACAGTCCCTCTGTGTGTGTGTGTGTGTGTGTGTGTGTGTGTGCGAACGATCATACCTTCAGGAACTGGGTATGTAACCTCCACAGCTGCCTCGTAATAAAGAGGTCCTGGAGCAAATACAAAGAAGAACTGAAGACACAGAGAGATAAAGAGATTCACTGCATTGTTTGATGTGTAGCCATAAACAGAGACTGCAAACCAGAAGGCAAGAACAGTAGCCAGAGTCAGCAGAACCAGAAGTAAAAGTTTGAACTTTTTTTGAATCCTAAATGAGAATCATACCAACAAAATGCTCACGGTAGTATTCCACAACAAATATAGTACCATAGAATAAAAATTTTGAAGTTAGCATTTCATACATCATAATAGCAAGGTTGTACAATGCACATGTAATGTCATACCTATCTGCTATAAGGCCCACTAGTTGTCCTCCAAGAACTCCACACATGCCAGTGCACGCTCCCAACCAGGCATTGCTGTGAAAGAACTCATTGACCGATTTGACCTCCACCTTGTCTGTGAATCCCGTTGTTGTTGGGTTGAGAATAATGCTCAATACAGATGAGAAGCCCCTGTAATTAACAATTAAGGAACACTAGGATAAGTGTATTCCAACTTATGAATATATTAGACACTAAGTGTCTTCATACAATCATGATAGAAGAAATTGCTACTTATAAAGATACATACATTGTTCCACCATTAATGAGTCCTCCACTGATTGCCAGCACAATGAAGGCTCTGTTCGTCAACAAAGCTTTCATCGAAGAGAGGAAACTGGTCCGCTCAGTCGAAGCAGAGTAGCTAGGAGGAGTGGAAGGATGGGCTGGAAAGTAGATCGTAGCAAGCAGTGCTACAAAGAGACCCATTTCTGCTTGCACATAGAGCATCGTACGGATATCATAGTGCCGAGTGAGAAAAGGAATGATGATAAATGCTAGCGAAACTCCAATGCCCTGTGAAGTATTGGACACGGCAGTTGCAAATGTTCTCTGTTTGGGTGGAAACCAGACGGCACTGAGGCGGGGAGGAGCGATCATCACTGGTAGACCGACAATGCCCACCATGAAGTGCCCGATGTGAAATAGAGCGGTCCACTTGTGCGAGTACAGAGGTACAAAACAACGTATGCCAGTTCCAATGGCCAGTAGCCAAGAAGCACTGAGAACAGATACTCGAAGTCCAAAACGATCAAGAAACCACATGAAGGGGAAGGCCAGGGGAATGAAAGCAATTGGACCATAAGCTGTGCAAATAAAATAAGCAGGATTTATTAATAATGAGCCCCGCCCAGTAGTTTATTAAGAGGCGTGGCTCATTAACTCATTAACACATCCAGATTGCTTCAATATTAAAGTTATAAGCTCAGATACCGGTAAAAACATCCACCTAGTTTCAGACTCACCCGCTATGAGTGTAACTTCGTCATCAGAGAGGCCAAAATACATGTAGGACTCGTTGGGTATGGTGCCAAACGTCATCCAGGCCACGTTCTGATGGAGAGCCAGGAATGACAGCACCATCAACACGTAGAAACGTCCAGGGTACACTTTGCATGGTTGCCCTTCCTCGTCTGACTTTGAAGGAAGAAGCGGAGTCTGTACGCTGTGAGCTGGCTCTACTTTGACCTCCATACCAAGTACCTCACCGCCGTGATTCTGCGCAGTGCGCAATGCGCATAACATAGTGGGAGGGGCTGACCAATGCGGTGACAGATCAGCGCAACCTCATTAACTTTGAAAATGACTGGTCAAATACTTTTACTGTTTCTTGCTCTTTATTGTGTCCAGGAAGTGACTGCTGTTGATAAACTTAGTAAGCAATATCAAGAGTATATAATAAATAAGAATAAACAATTCCCTTGCTTTATTATATACTCTTGGCAATATCAATGAGTGCTCCATATTGTGTAAGCTTAAATATGTTGACTTTTCCTGATAAAACTGTAGAGCAGTACAATGTGGACAAGGGGAAAATCTCCATCTCTGGATTTGGGTCTGGTGGCTACTTTTCTGTTCAGTTTCACGTCAGTTTCTCAGAGACAATCATGGGAGCTGGAATAGCCTCAGGAGGTGTGAGTGATACTGTCTACATATTCTCTTGTGGTACAGTCTCAACTAGATACTAATGTCCTCTCCTTGTTAGGTCCATTCTGGTGCAGTGAAAACATTGGCTTGCGAGCCTACACAACTTGTATGGTGGAGCCTGATAACATCTCTATCCCAGAGCTGGTCAATGCCACCAAAATGCTAGAGTCAAAGGGAATGATTGATCCACTTCAGAACCTCAATACTTCAAGGGTGTTCCTATTTGCTGGGACTGCAGACTCAATCATACACCCAGGTAATAAAATTAAAGCCTTTATTTGAAGGAGTTTTTTTTTTTTTTTAATTATAGGTGTTGTCAAAAAGACAGAAGAATACTACAGAAACTTTTTGCCATCTGAGAACATAGCCACAGAGTACACTGTACCTTCAGAGCATGCTATTGTAAGACTAATTAGTATGTTATTATTGCACAGTCGATCATTACAAGCGCAGTTCCATTCTCCTCACTAAAGGTTACTGCTAGTTGGGGAAATGTGTGCAATTTGCTGGCAAATCCATACATTAACAACTGTGGCTATCCAACAGCAACACACATCCTTCAACAGATCTATCCTGATATAAAGTTGCCAGCTTTAAGCAGTCCCAAAGAAGACAATGTAAGATGGCAAAAGAGAGTATCATGTGAACATATAATTTATTGGCACACACACACACACACACACACACACACATACACACACACACACACACACACATAGCTAATGCAATTCGATCAGGTGGAGTTTTTCAAGGAGAATCTGAATCTTACCAGCATGGACTCCATTGGCTTTGTCTATGTACCTACAGCTTGTATGAATGGAACCACAACATGTCGGCTTCATTTTGTCTTCCACGGTTGTGAACAAGGAAGATCAGACGTTGGTATCGACAGAGTGTTTGTAGATAATAACGGTTACAATGGTGTTGCTGAGGGAAACAACATAATAATTGTGTACCCTCAAGTTAGTTTTACCCTCAACAACCCCTATGGATGCTGGGATTGGTACGTTGACTATATTATATCTACTTTATTTTTCATTCCATATGACATCATGTGCTTTTACTTTAGGTTTGGATTTACTGGACCTGATTTTGGTAAGTGCTCATTATAACTGAGAACTTCTCAAAAGTTATGTCCTCCATCTTTCTTCTCTTTCATGTACATTATAGCTACCAAGCAAGGTGCACAAATGGTTGGAGTGAAATCAATGCTGAACCGTGTTGCTGGTCTGTAAATGAAGAAACTAAACTGTATTTGCTATCATAGTGTTTTTTAGATCAAATCTCACGCATGCAATTTGCGCAATGCACTTAACTTTGTGGGAGGGGCTGAATTGAACTCAGCTCAAGGTCAAAGGTCATACCGTGACTTCATATTTTGAGGATGACTGGTCAAATACTGTTTCTTGCTCTTTATTGTGTCCTGGGAGTGACTGCTGTTGATAAACTCAGTAAGCAACATCAATGAGTGCTCCATATTATGTAAGCTTATGTGTTGACCTTTGCTGATAAAACTGTAGAGCAGTACAATGTGGACAAGGGGAAAATCTCCATCTCTGGATTTGGGTCTGGTGGCTACTTTTCTGTTCAGTTCCACGTCAGTTTCTCAGAGACAATCATGGGAGCTGGAATAGCCACAGGAGGTGTGATTGTGTCTACATATTCTCTTGTGGTACAGTCTCAACTAGATACTAATGTCCTCTCCTTTTTAGGTCCATTCTGGTGTAGTGAAAACATTGGCTTGCGAGCTTACACAACTTGTATGGTGGAGCCTGATAACATCTCTGTCCCAGAGTTGGTCAATGCCACCAAAATGCTAGAGTAAAAGGGAGCGATTGATCCACTTCAGAACCTCAATAATTCAAGGGTGTTCTTATTTGCTGGGACAGCAGACTCAATCATACATCCAGGTATTGAATAGATTATTCTTTGAAGGAACATTATTTTTTTTAAATCAGGTGTTGTCAAAAAGACAGAGGAATATTACAGAAACTTTTTGCCATCTGAGAACATAGCCACAGAGTACACTGTACCTTCAGAGCATGCAATTGTAAGTATGTTTGATGGCACACTCATTTCAAGCACAGATCCTTTCTCCTTAATAATAGGTTACTGATACTTTGGGAAATCAGTGCCAAGTTCTGGCAAATCCATACATAAACAACTGTGGCTATCCAACAGCATCACACATCCTTCACCAGATCTATCCTGATATAAAGTCGCCGGCTTTAAACGGTCCCAAAGAAGACAACGTAAGATGGCAAAAGAGAGTATCATGTGCACATAATTTATTGGCACACACACACACACACACAGCTGATGAAATTCGATCAGGTGGAGTTTTTCAAGGAGAACCTGACTCTTACCAGCATGGACTCCATTGGCTATGTCTATGTACCTACAGCTTGTATGAATGGAACCACAACATGTCGACTTCATTTTGTCTTCCACGGTTGTGAACAAGGTAGAACAGACATTGGCAGGGAAGAACTGTTTGTAACATATGCTGGTTATAATGGTGTTGCTGATGCAAACAACATTATCCTTGTGTACCCTCAAGTTATTCTGACCACCCACAACCCCTATGGATGCTGGGATTGGTACGTTGACTAGAATATATTTTTCATTGCATATGGCCTCATGTGCTTTTTCTTTAGGTTTGGATTTACTGGACCTGATTTTGGTAAGTGTTCATTGTAACTGAGAACTTCTCAGAAGTTATGTCCTTCTCTTTCATGTACATTATAGCTACCAAGCAAGGTGCACAAATGGTTGGAATAAAATCGATGCTGAACCGTGTTGCTGGTCTGTAAATGAAAAAACTAAACCGTATTAATTTTGTTATTATTTTTTTTACAGAAAAATTTTAGGTCAAATTAATTTCGCGCTGCATGTAATTCAGCGCAATGCGCATTAAGTGGGAGGGGCTGAACCGCACTGAGCTCATTCAGTGATCGAGATCAATTTGATTTGGGAGATGACTGGTCAAATACTTTTACTGTTTCTTGCTCTTTATTGTGTCCAGGGAGTGACTGCTGTTGATAAACTTAGTAAGCAACATCAATGAGTGCTCCATATTGTGTTACAAGCTTATGTGTTGACTTTTCCTGATAAAACTGTAGAGCAGTACAATGTGGACAAGGGGAAAATCTCCATCTCTGGATTTGGGTCTGGTGGCTACTTTTCTGTTCAGTTTCACGTCAGTTTCTCAGAGACAATCATGGGAGCTGGAATAGCCACAGGAGGTGTGATTGTGTCTACATATTCTCTTGTGGCATGGTACAGTCTCAACTAGATACTAATGTCCTCTTCTTTTTAGGTCCGTTCTGGTGCAGTAAAAACATTGGCTTGCGAGCCTACACAACTTGTATGGTGGAGCCTGATAACATCTCTATCCCAGAGCTGGTCAATGCCACCAAAATTCTAGAGTCAAAGGGAATGATTGATCCACTTCTGAAGCTCAACAATTCAAGGGTGTTCTTATTCGCTGGAACTCTGGACTCAATCATACACCCAGGTATTAAAATTTATCATATTATGAGATTATCCTTAATTTGAAGGGACTTTTCCTTTTAAATCAGGTGTTGTCAAAAAGACAGAAGAATACTACAGAAACTTTTTGCCATCTGAGAACATAGCCACCGAGTATACTGTAGCTTCAGAGCATGCATTGGTAATTATGTTTTGATTACACACTCATTACAAGTACAGTTCCATTCTCCTCACTGTAGGTTACCAATAGTTGGGGGAATAAGTGCGAAGTGCTGGCAAATCCATACATCAATTTCTGTTTCTATCCAACAGCAACACACTTTCTTCAACACATCTATCGTGATATAAAGTTGCCGGCTTTAAACAGTGCTAAAGAAGACAATGTAAGATTGGCAAAAAAAAGAGTATCATGTGTACATAATTTATTGCCACACACACACACACACACACACACACACACACACACACACACACATACACACACATACACACACACAGCTAATGCAATTTGATCAGGTGGAGTTTTTCAAGGAGAACCTGACTCTTACCAGCATGGACACCATTGGCTTTGTCTATGTACCTACAGCTTGTAAGAGTGGAAACACAACATGTCGACTTAATTTTGTCTTCCACGGTTGTAACCAAGGAAGAACACACATTGGTGGGGACAGAACATTTGTAGATAATAACGGTTACAATGGTGTTGCTGAGGGAAACAACATTATCCTTGTGTACCCTCAAATTATTCGGTCCCCCAACAACCCCTATGGATGCTGGGATTGGTATGTTGACTATATTATATCTATTTTATTGCATATGACCTCATGTACTTTTACTTTAGGTTCGGATATACTGGACCTGATTTTGGTAAGTGTTCATTGTAACTGAGAACTTCTCAAAAGTTATGTCCTCCATCTTTCTTCTCTTTCATGTACATTATAGCTACCAAGCAAGGTGCACAAATGGTTGGAATAAAATTGATGCTGAACCGTGTTGCTGGTCTGTAAATCAAAAACCAAAGTGTATAATACTATTACTATTATTTTTGCAGTAAATCTAATTAATTTTTGCGTATGCAATCGCGAAAAAAAAAACTAACTGGGTAATGGTCGACATCCATCATCTAAAGCCATCATGATGAGAATCATGTATATCAGCCAAGTGCATTTATCTCTTCTCCAATTACAATTCCTTGTTCTTCATTGTGTCAAATTGGAAAAAACTCCTAAACTGGGTAAGGTGTGTGATTCACGAGTGTAGCATGTGTGGGTTCTTATACCATAGATTTCTGGCAGACTTAGGCTTTACCTTGTAGTAAAGGTACGTGTCAGGCTTTACATGTTAAATATCTCATCTTCAGCATCCTACAATGTGGACAAAGACAGGATATCCATCTCGGGATTTTCTTCTGGTGCCTACTTTTCTGTCCAGTTCCACGTCAGTTTCTCACAAACGATCATGGGAGCTGGAATAGCCACAGGAGGTGTGAACAGCATTCACACAATAATACCCCCTGCAGTGCTGCAGTGTTTCTAGTCTAATTTCCTCCTAGGCCCGTACTGGTGTGCTGGTGAAGGTGCCTATACGAGCTGTATGGTGGATCCTGACACCATCTCTGTCCCAGAGTTGGTCAATGCTACCAAAATATTTGCTTCAAAGGGAGCAATTGATCCACTTCAGAACCTCAATACTTCGAGGGTGTTCCTATTTGCTGGGACACTGGACACGATTGTACACCCAGGTACTATACGTACATGTCATTAAATTACTTATGTTGCTCATAATTGCGACATTATGATCTTCAGGTGTTGTGAAGAAGACAGAGGAATACTACAGACACTTCACGCCATCTGATAACATAGCAACCGAATATTCTATCACAGCAGAGCATGCCATGGTAGGTAGAGAGTAAAACAATCATTGAATTATCACGGTGTAGTTATTGGAGGGTTTTCCATACAATCACAGGTTACTGATGACTATGGAAACAGCTGTAGTCAACTAGAGAAACCGTACATCAACAATTGCCACTACCCAACAGCAACACACATCCTTCAGCACATTTATCCTGATGTGAAGTCGCCGGCTTCAAACTACGGCAAAGCAGCGAATGTAATGAATGTTTAAGCATTTTATATATGTGCACGCACACACACACACACACTGCACCCAGCTCTTGGAATTCAACCAGGCTGAGTTTTTCAGCAACCTCACCTTTGTCAGTATGGACTCCATTGGTTACATCTACATTCCTACATCTTGTAAGAGTGGTATCAAACAATGCCGACTTCATCTTGTTTTCCATGGCTGTACCCAAGGAAGAAAATATCTTGCAACAACATTTGCTCTTCACGTTGGTTACAACAGTGTTGCTGAATTGAATGACATTATAGTATTGTACCCTCAGGTGGAACGCACCAATGCTAATCCACATGGATGCTGGGATTGGTACGTTAAGCTAATTCATCCATTTTGAGATACACTAGTTTTGTTGTTTGTTTGTTTGTTTGTTTATTTAAAAAAATTCCCCCTTTTCTAACTGACTTTAGGGGAGGTTTTACAGGAGCTGAATATGGTAAGCAGCATGGTGATGATGGAGATACTTGAGGTAGTAACCTACTGATGTAATCTTCCCTCTTCCATTCACAGCTTGCAAGCAGGGTACCCAAATGGCTGGGGTGAAATCAATGCTGGACCGTATTGCTGGACTGACGTGATAGTGTCATAGTCTTCCAGATGAAGTACTTCTGTAGTGTATTTTATTTTATTTTTTGTTGTCTCAATCAGAACCATTACTTCACAACCAATCACAACTTTTGAGTTTACTGCTTTGTTGGTCTATTTATAGATTTTAATATAATACCAGCTGATGGACTAATCATATAATACCAATACTTGCCCCCTGATACAATCTTTTTAATCATATTGAAGTATACATAAAATCAGTTATAAACTTATAACTTCATTAATAGCCATTATGTTAACATATGGGGGAGGGAGTTACAAAGACAATTAAGATATATTGCTAGTCTTTTCAACACAAGCAGGTTTAATTATTTAGAGATACTTGTGAGATTTAGGGGGTATTTTCTTTGGCTCCTCCTGCCCACTGCACCCTCCTCGACACACCTGACAAGACCTTACAGTGAATTCCTTGCACCCAGCTCTTGGAATTCAACCAGGCTGAGTTTTTCAGCAACCTCACCTTTGCCAGTATGGACTCCATTGGTTACATCTACATTCCTACATTTTGTAAGAGTGGAATCAAACAATGCCGACTTCATCTTGTCTTCCATGGCTGTACCCAAGGAAGAAAATATCTTGCAACAACATTTGCTCTTCATGTTGGTTACAACAGTGTTGCTGAATTGAATGACATTATAGTATTGTACCCTCAGGTGGAACGCACTGATGCTAATCCACATGGATGCTGGGATTGGTACGTTAAGCTAATTCATCCATTTTGAGATAATTATACTAGTTTTGTTGTTTGTTTGTTTCAAAATATTATCTTCCTTTTTCTAACTGACTTTAGGGGAGGTTTTACAGGAGCTGAATATGGTAAGCAATAATATTATGGTGATGATGGAGATACTTGAGGCAGTAACTTACTAACAAAGTATGTCTTCTCTCTTCCATTCACAGCTTGCAAGCAGGGTGCACAAATGGCTGGAGTGAAGTCAATGCTGGACTGTATTGCTGGACCGACGTGATAGTCTGCAGATGAAGTACTTCTGTAGTGTCAATATTTTATTTATTTTTTGTTATCTCAATCAGAACCATTACTTCACATCCAATCACAACTTTGAGTTTACTGCTTTGTTGGTCGATTTTGATATTAAATTTACCAGCTGATGGACTAATCATATACCAATACTCATCCCCTAGCTGATACAATCTTTTTAATCATATTGAAGTATATATAGAATCAGTTATAAACTTATAAACTTATAACTTCATTAATAGCCATTATGTTAACATATGGGGGAGGGAGTTACAAAGACAAGATATATTGCTAGTCTTTTCAACACAAGCAGGTTTAATTTAGAGATATCTGTGAGATTTAGGGGGTATTTTCTTTGGCTCCTGCCCACTGCATCCTCCTCGACACACCTGACAAGACCTTACAGTGAATTCCTGTGTGAAAAACAGTGTGTGTGTGTGTGTGTGTGTGTGTGTGTGTGTGTGTGTGTGTGTAGTATGATGTCACACATATTAGCACATCATTCTCTGGTGAGTGTGGCTTCCAGAGATGGGCATAGCTAGAACAGTGTCTTAAGAAACTACTTACAAATATCAAAGAACAGTGAGCATCTTCGATTGTCGTAAGGACAGGATTCTTTGCCTCCTGGTCACACTCCAAGTTCACCTTGGCTTGACTGCATGACAAACATCAACAGAACTGTTATGAAATCTTGCTCCTCATTCAAGTTACTGTCATGATTGGGCTTACATCTGTCCCGGTCCTTTATAGTGTGCATGTGCTAGTCCACTAGGTTCATAGTAGATAGCTTCAGTGCCCACTTCAGCAATAGCAATGGTTTTATTAGAACCAACTGGTTCTCTACAAATCTAAGTTAAAATACCACGAAACAAAACATGGTGATTTAAACATAGTGATGTAGCAATATAGCCTCGTGCCCAGGCTCCTCCTTCGCGAATATTTCCTTCGAAGGAAATATTCGCAAGGGAGGAGCCTGGGAACGAGGCTAGTAGCAACAAACACCACACACTTTGTAAGTCACTGCACCTACATGAACATTCCAGCTGTTCCCTTGCTGGAACCCCAGACAAGGATTGTACGCGTAACTGAAGTTGCTTTCAGTTTGAACTCCAGTGAACCTGGGCAGAAATAAACATGATATTTGGGATGATTTGATAGTACTAATATATAGTATCGTTTTGATTTAGCACTACGAAAGTCACAACTACCTTGCTGTTCCATTCAAGCTAGCCAGTGGTGTCAGGTCAATGATTCCATCTGGATGTTTACACTTGCAAGATGGCTCTCCAAAGATTGGAGGACACAAAGTTGGACCTGGTAGAGGAGGCATACACCCTCCTGGACAGGCATGACAAGTCTTGAGGTAAAATTCCTGAAAATGTGAGTTAGTTATAAAAGTCTTCAGTAGTTCTATACTAATCTTGAACCAACTTACATATTGCAAAATGACTTTAGAGTCTCCATCTGCTCTTATGACTGGCTCTATTGCTGAAGGGTCGCACTCCAAATGCACATACGCTTCTCTACTGCAGAGTGAAAGTTGAACAAATAGTGTATTACTGCTTCTGCCCACATAAAATTAACAATAACACATACTCATCTGGTCCCGTATAGTAAATGTATTTTTTTCCGTCTTTGTTAATCCAGATCTGTTCGGTTCCTTTTGAAGCAATAGGATAAAATTGTCCTTGTCTGTCAAATTGACAAATCTAAAAAATTAATGCATAAATAATTCATTTACATGCGAACTTATAAGTGTCTATGTTTGCAGTAAACTCAAAGTAGCATCTTTTTGGCCCATACATGATTGAATAATACGAGCAGAAATTACTACTAATAGACTTACATAGATATTTTCACAGGGTCCCTGTCCTATGCTGTAGTCTCGACAAGGATTATAAGAGTAGAAGTAACCATTGGGGTCACCTTTCACCTCAGGAAATCTACAATCATGTAGCTATAACTTGTAAACAGTTAATACTTATGTCTATTATCTGCAGCCTGAGTATAGTTAGAGAGCATTTGATATACCTTGGAGCTCCAGTAGCATTGGAAAGTGCACTGAGGTCAAACAGGCCTTCTCCTGGAGGTTGGCACACACAGGATGGTCTCCCAGTTACTGGAGGACATCTTGTCCCAGGCTGAGCACATGAAAGAGTCAAGAAACTCAACAGTGCGACGTACGCAGGAATTATAGAAGATCTATTCATTTTCTGTATCTGCAACTTTGAAGTATAATATAGCTATTTGTATCCCGGGAAGCCATAGTATTAACACATTTTTTCACGGTGTATAACGTGAAGAAACGTGAGCAAGGGGAAAACCGAGGGCAATATGTATATTTCCCTCGGTTTTCCCCTTCATATTACCCTGGGAGCTGTTCAAGACTCTGAAAAGATACTCCAGCACTTCAAAGAAACTTCGGAAGACTTCAAGAAGACAGTGTTAGTGTTGCTTTTCCTCGTAGATAATATTTTTCTCTGTTTCAAGAGTGAATTTTAGCGTATAAACCCGAAGTTGACTAAAACTCTTGCTCAAGTCAAAACTGCTCTCAAACAGCTCAAAAGTGGTAAGAAACTAGCGACAAGTCTAAGCGCTGGGATACAAGCATTTTAGAACATGCCAACTGACGGGCATTATCTGAAATACACTCGGTAATATTGGTAAACCCTCGGGCTCCGCCCTCGGGTTTACTCAATATTACCTCGTGTATTTCCGATAACGCCCTAGTAGGCATGTTCTAACATATACATAGACAACGTGGTTTTATTTGGCAATGGCAGGGGCAGATCTAGGATTTTGAGAATACTTGCTCGGAACTTGTTCGGCTGCAAAAATATTGCAGCCCAAGTATTTCAAGTAGCAAGAGATACTGTACAGCCGTACATATAACTGCTAATTATACCACACCTATGCAAACTTTCGTGGATATTGCACAATATCTCAGAACAAATTGAAATATAGGGCGCCCGACTAGAGAATGACTGGGCATAGATATTATACACTACGTAGTGTATAATATCTATGGACTGGGTTGTAAAAAATGAATCCGTTATCCGCGAGGCGCGGCGCGGCGCGATATCCGATCGCGTACCGCGTCGCGGATTGCCCTTTTCGTCTTCCGTATGATCCAGTTGGAATGGGGTCGTCTGGGAAGATGTTTACTTTCAAGCAGGTCGGTATTATTTTCTCTTCTTCACTAAACAGTCTGTCAAACAGCTCAAATTCACTTCTTTCAGTTCCTTCTCCGTCAGCAAGTCATTACTCTTTACCGTGACCTTCTGAAGACAGCCAGGCAAATAGATGACAAGAGACACAGAGAAGATGTCAGAGCACCGTGCACACACACACACACACACACACACACACACACACACACACACACTGCACCCAGCTCTTGGAATTCAACCAGGCTGAGTGTTTCAGCAACCTCACCTTTGGCAGTATGGACTCCATTGGTTACATCTACATTTCAAATGAATTGTTCAGGAAAAGCAAAAGAGCGAGTTACTTTTTCCAGTGCGCATGCGCAGCACTTAACCGTGCATTAGTGATTTCCGGCCTCATTCTGCATAAATAGCCATGCACATTATCACTCAACACCAGTAGCTGAAGGCTTACTTTATCATCATGGGCTGTTTAGTGCACACTCTCCACCTGATGCTATTCATTAGCAGTGGTCTACAAGTGAGTGGCCAATAGGTACCACCAGTATGAACGAGATTATTCATTTTATTTCTTTCACAATATAGACTTGCTTTGTACAAGCTGACTATCAACTTGAAGTGAGAGCTCACAGCTATACCAATCCTGATGGGATTGGTAGTAATGGAAACTGCTGTGAATCTTTCTCATCGCCTCCCGATTGTCCAACTGATGACTTCTGTGACACCCTACTGATCTTCTGCCTCCGCAATTCTGGAACACCCCAAGACTCCGACCCTTCCAATTGCCCTCTGGGAAGTTTCCAAACTATGAATGAGGTTTCACTGAATACATTCGATTTTGAAAATGACTTTATCGATCGTGCATCTGGACTCTCCAATCCTCTTGTGTTTACTGGGTCAGTATGGCCAGTGAGTGAAATATGTCTAATATTTCTGCACGTGCATGCACTGGGCATGTGTGCACTAATATTGTTTATTGCTATAATATAGGGTAGTTTTCAATTGCTAATAGAAGCAGAAGATGAGGATGGAGTTAGCAATGATCACATTGATGACATTTATGTTGAAGCATCATTGCTTCCGGGAGAGATCATTTTACAGAGGTCCTATACAGGCGTGTTCTCTGTTGCTACAATCTCACTGAGTTTTAATTTGACTTGTACGTCACTGTTTGGTCCAGCCTGTGATGACTTTTGTCCACGGCTGAATGATCCTATTAGTGGTAATGTTCAGCAACCTGACAGCATTCGTGAGGGGTCCATTGCTCAGTACACCTGTGAAGATGGATTTGAATTGATTGGGGCACCAACAAGGATGTGCCAATCGAGTGGTCTTTGGTCAGACTCAGCACCAACCTGCTTGTGTAAGCAAGAACATCACCTTGCATGTTAACTAGCATGCATGCATGCATCGTGATATACTTTATTGAATGTAGATGATTTTTTTTTCCAGTTACATGCGGACCACTATCTGACCCTCAAAATGGTACTGTCCAACTGACTGGTACTGTCTTCGGCTCCACAGCTACCTACATGTGTGATAGTGGCTTTGGAATTCAAGGGAGTAACACTAGAACATGCCAATCCAATGGATGGACTCCTGCTACCCAACCAACTTGTACGATAATTATTCAAAGTTGTATATCATACTGAGTAATTTGCTGCACATGCAACTATAATAATAATAATTATTGTGATTGTAATCGAGTGATTTTTATTCTCTACTACAGGTCTTCGTGATTGTGGAGAGTTGTCTAATCCTGACAATGGGCAAGTGGAGTTCTCAGCCGGCACAGTTGTAGGCTCTGTGGCCTCTTACATTTGTGATCCAGGCTTCACTATCAGTAGTTCAGTAGCTCAAACCTGTCTGTCAACAGGAAGATGGTCAGGGGAGATCCCAGTTTGTGAATGTAAGTCAGATCACGGTCACAAACAACTTATATAATAATATTACATGTTTATATTATAAGTGCATGTTTTTTTCCTTTCTCTGCTTGACTTGTAATTGGATATTGAATCCTGAACACTCCTTGTCAGATGAGAACTAATGCTAACACAATTATGCCATAATAATCATTTATGTTGGTCCAACAATTTTTTTACTAAACTATAGTGGGTCTTCAATAAATTCCCTTCTAATTATTGTATAAGTATAAAGAAACCATGCACATAATAATTATGACAATAATACTTGAAGTTGTGTAAATGCTAACAGCATTCTTTTGAGTATGTAACAACAATAATATTATTATTTAGTTCAAAATATTAGGCTTTCTGACTAACAATAATTGACTGCCATTATTCCTTGATTTTATAGCTTTGATGCCTGTAACAATTGATTTCATTGCTGAAGGTATGTATAATACTATAGGCATGATTTTGATACTTTATGCTATAATTATATCCCTCCCTCTCCTCAGGAAATGAACTACCTGCTATTATTGGTGGATCAGTGGGTGGAGCAGTGTTTCTTGTTGTTGTTCTACTTGTATTGGCAGTGGGTGTGATAATTTGGTGTCGTTGTGTGAGGAATGGATCAGGACACAATGATAAGCCAGCTGTGCAAGAGTATGACATAAACTCAACTCCACTGTATGCGGAGACTGGTATGGCGTTGTGTGCTTATAACTATTTCATGCTTACATGTTGATATCATTGATTTGCTCAGTTTCTGCACCAGAAATTGCTCTTCAAGAAAAGCCTGATGTTGTTTACAGCACCATTCCAGGAAACAACAATATCAATCATTATGCTGCTTAGTCTACTATATTAACAAAACTACATTGTAGCTTTCTTTGAATTTAAAATAGATAATATTATGTTTATACAAGTCTTACAAGAGTTACCAAGTATAATTGCCTAGGCCTTTATTATTATTTTTATTGTGAGAGAAACACACCAACATTATATGTGCAAGAGAATAGTTAGTACTAAAGTAAAGTAAATGTATCGTTAATGCACTTTACATCACGTGCATGATGGTAGCGCGCGCGTGGAGGCGATCAGGTCTGATCCAGTTGGAATGGGGTCGTCTGGGAAGATGTTTATGACTTTCAAGCAGGTCAGTTATAATTTTCTCTTCTTCACTAAACAGTCTGTCAAACAACTCAAATTCACTTCTTTCAGTTCCTTCTCCGTCAGCAAGTCATTACTCTTTACCGTGACCTTCTGAAGACAGCCAGACAAATAGATGACAAAAGACACAGAGAAGATGTCAGAGAGTGGATAAGAGGAGAGTTCAAAAAGTGGAAGGGAAACAATGAAGAGGTTGTTAGACTTCTACCAACTAACAATGCTGAAAAACATATTAATATGTTCAGTTTATCCACACGCGTGTGCATGCACACAGAACAAATCCCATATGTTGCAGTGACCCACACACGACACAGGCAATCATCCACACACAACGTACACACACACACACACACACACTGAACGTACACTTCGTTCTAGGAAACTGTGAAGTTGCTGTTGACTCAGGGGAGACAAACTTTACGAGAGTTAAAGACTTCTCTTGAAATGACAAAATAAAAACAGAAATAATTTTAAATCACATTAATGCTATTTTCATGTTAAACTTCTTGTTTGCATTTTGTGGGTGTGCCTGGCAAATCAGTCTGTGTGTTATTACTACTAATTGGAGGGGCTGTCTCCGTGGTTTCTGGAGGGGGTGGGAACTTTAGCGTAAGGGACTTATTGCGACAGAACGATACAGCTGGAATCACTGGACCATAAATGTCATTAAACTGTAGTTGAAGGGGAGTTCCATTCCTGTAATATAATATTAATATGGTTAATGAGAACCTAGTTATTCACTACATATTAGGGTTAAACTAATAGTGCATGATTAACTATATAGACATATAGACAATAGGAATTGTACATATTTGAGTCACCTAAAAAATTCCATTCTGTGTTTGTCGAGGTCCAATAATACACCAACAGAATCGCCCTCTCGGAAGAGGTTGTGCTTGCGACCAAAGGAGTGAAAAATGGTGCTTCCAGAGCTCAGCTTCCTGGCGGTACCACAGGCTAGTCCCCAGGACCGACTGCCAATGGGACACGTCTTGATTCCTATAACACCATGTGACCTAAAAGATGACATCATTATTACATCGTGGATCAGTGCATAAAGAAAAAAAGTGTTACAATAAGAATGCTTGTTCTAGTACAAACCTCTTCCATTGCTGATTGGCACTGTTTGCTACAACTCCAACTATCACTTTTCTAGACAGAGATGGGTTGCCATAGCGATCCAGGACCACCTCCCAGTAGTGTACTCCGTGGGAGAGGACCACATTGGTACCGACACTAACCCAGAGGGCATTCTCACCAATGCTTACAGTGTAGCCATTGTTGGAGATACGAGCTTTAGCATGCTTCAGATTTTGATCCCACAAGAAGGCTGTTTTGTTTGTTTGTTTTATTGTTGTTTTTAAGTGGCATATAATGTGGAAAACAAAGACAAAGAGAGAATTCAATAAAAAGGAGAGAGGTGAGTGGTATCAAAAATTATAAGCCTTTCCAAAATTAAAAACTTACAGGCTTTTTTCTGAGCATATGTGACCAGAGTGCTGTACGGTCCTTTGCCAATGCTGTTGACAGCTGCTACTCTGAAATAGTGCAGCTTGTCCTCTCGACCTGCTCCACACAAAACTTCACACTGACAAGAACTCCCTTCGTAGACCGACCTAACACATACCATTTCATATGTGTGTATGTATGTATGTATGTATGTGTGATGACACAGTCACTGAAAACATGCCCCTTTCAATTTCCTCATCATTAGGCAGCTCAGCTTCCTTCAAAACTGTCCCCACCATGAGAAGCAGTCCCTTGGTTCTAGCCTCTACCCAGGCCTTCCCCTTTGGCCTTTCACTTAAAGAAAAGAAGGAAAATCAAAAGGAAAGAGAGCCTGAATACAGGCCTACCTTGATTCATACATGTATGGTTGTATGCATGCTAGTGTATCATGTACATGAGCCACTCACTTGTATCCATTTGTATTGCCAATGGAGTGTTCCGCTAGATAAGAGAGTGAAGATTGTTCAGAAGGAGAACTGTCAGAGTCACTTGGTGGTTGCCATGACAATAATAAGTCACAACCACTGGGATCTGTCGCCTTCACTTGCACATTTCCAACTCTATTAGGAGCTGCATACACAATGTGTGTGCATCACACAATAATTTATATATGGGAGGATGGCATGTATCAAATCGAACCTAATTTCATCTCCCCAATTTTCTCAATCAAGAGAGAAACGTTACTCTCGTTGGTGAAGGTCACCTCCATACCAGCTGTCACCACTGGGTGTGCATCAGGCTCCTTGTGGAGACACTGTTGAGCTTTAGACAACACTTTGTTGGTATCCTTTGCCAATTCTAACGGCTCTCCAAATGCCATCATTTGTTCACACTCACTAGCGAGGTCTTTAGCAGTACCACACACTTCAGCTAGGTGACTGTACACATACGTATGTATATAAAAATTAATACCATAAAACTTCTTATGCCAGGAATGCTACAATTGATATCAAATACAGTAAAATACAAACACACATACATTCCTGAGCTTATACAATTGTACTTATGACAATAATAATTGCAAGGCTTGTGTACAGCAATGTACACAAATGCAGCTGCTGTTAGGTTATTAGCATTCCTTTACTAATTGTGACTTACTCTGCTTGTCTCTGAAGCTGAGTCGATCGTGATTCCACCTCCTGTCGCAGTTCACTCAGCACCTTCTCCTGTCGGGCACTAAGTAAAGATTGCAGAGCTTTAAAGTGAGCCTTCACGCTAGCTTCCAAAGATCTATGCTTGTCGAACAACGATTCTCTTAGCTCATGGCAATTGTCGAATCCACCATTCCATCTTGTGTAGCAAGTATTGACTTCGTCGACTGTCCTTTGAAGGACTTCTCTCTTCTCTGCTGCCACTTCAACCAAAGGTCGGCACTCGTGGTGCTTGTGATCCCCAGACAGCTGGCACTGAACACATACCTTAGTTCCACACGTCTCACAGAGATGATCTAGTGACTCATTTGAATGGAGCTCACAAAAATCAAGCATTTCTTGGCCAATTTCCGACTCTGCAAGTTGAGCTGCTTGTGGATTCTCAACCAGAGCAGGTTGTGGGCTGAGAGTCTCCTCTCTCAGGAACTCTGTCACAGTCGTCAGCTGGTGAAGACGATAACCTTTTTTAGAATGGATGTCTTGAGAGCAAGAGTCACAGAGGGATACAGCACAGCTGCGACACACCACTGAGGCTCCAACAATTTCGCAAACGTCACACTTGTAGTCCTCACCAGGATCCGAGGTTAGACTGCCGCTACGTAAGGAGCTCAAGCTGTTCTGTCTTCCTGGTGAGGGGACAATCAGAGAGTTGAGTCTCTCTTTTGTGCTCTGGATTATTTCCAATACTGCAAAGTTCTTTGGTAGGTTTTTGACCAGACCATCCGGTACAATGGTCGGTTTTTTACATTTGCTTGGACAGATCATTATAACTCCATGATGGTCCTTCTGCTTTCCACTCAGTCTCATGTAATGTGAGATACATTCTGTTTTATGTGCAAAGTAGTTAGAACTAGTTAGGTAGTGTCACATATAATATACGTGCATACAAGAGATATAAAGGCCTGAAAAGAGGCTATGGTTGAATATTTATAATTTTTGAACTTACTGGAACACATGGAATGTCCACAGGATAGGTTTCTTGGAATGAAGTCTTCTTCTGTGTCGCAATACCTCTCATTGCAGATGTTACACTCGGGTGCCTCGGTTAATGAAAAGGCTCTCGCTCTCTCTAAAGATACCATCTGATTGTCGATTTGTTACAAAATAATTATGTGGGTGGGGTATGGTTGTTGGCTTACGTCTGTGTGAGGGACTTTCCCATTTGATAAATTATCGCAATTAAAAGCTTGTTTGCGGTTTGATATTAAAGGTGCTATTGCACGGAAGCGGCAACTTTTTGAAAAAATGGCCCAAAAATCAATACTGAAATTTCATTGGTTGAAAATACGTCATTGGAATGCAATTTGCGCTCCTATTTTCGCGTTGACTCCAACGAACGCATAATTTTTCTTTGTGACCACGTGGCAAGTTGCAGCTATTTGACATACTTATACGCTTAGACTTACACTATTCTAGCTTCTTTCTTCCCCGTTTCTTCTCTTGGTGTGCTTCTACTGCTCATCATGTCTTGTAAGCGTTCAAATTCAAACTGCACGTGGTCGCATATTTTTATACACGCATATTGTTCTACGCACATTATGGCTTCACTACGCGGTGTAAATTACTACGCGTACAACTTCCGTGCAATAGCACCTTTAAAATTGCTAATTTGAAACATGTCGCTCAAACGTGAAAATGGTTTCTACCCATCATCGGCTAGAGGTAACGCTACAGCTGGTATTCCACATGTTCAAGTGACAGATCTACAGCATGACCCGCTCATGCAGTCAGATCCCAGTGGAATTCGAGGAGTTCGCCACGGTAGTAGATGGAATTCCACCGCTCGCACAGCGGCCTACAGTATGTCTGCTCAAGTTCAGCCTACCAGCTGGCAAGACAAGAGATCTCTCTTGAGAAAGACTCAAACGGAGAGTGATACACCGCTAGCTGAGTGTCCAGTGTGTTTTGAAGAATACGATTATGACAGAAAAGCGCCAAGAAGTTTGGTGTGTGGACATAGCTACTGCTCACGTAAGACTGCTCATGTTTGTTTGTGTTATCAATTAATATCACCATACGCTGTGTCATTGTTGTGGGTATACATATGAACACGCACACACTTGTCTTGTCTGTATAGGCTGTCTGAGAGAACTGTTGAAAAAATTTTCATCTTCAAAGCCTCAAATTGAATGTCCCAAATGTAGCCGTGTGACGCCAGTCAAAGATGGCAATGTCACAAATCTCTCGAAAAACTTTGCGCTCCTTGATGTACTACGAACACTCAGTGTATCACCTGTTTCACAGCTAGACAGCGATGGCAGCGAGAGAGCTTCTTCTCTGCCTCCTTCTCTCAAATGCTCAGAACACGGAGATCAACTGACTAGCTTTTGCATCAAAGATGGCAGCCTCATTTGTTCGTCATGTTTGGTGTACGGATCGCACAAGAATCACTCAATGTTGCCTTTATCACAAGCAGCTGTTCAGTACAGAGAGAAGCTGTGTAAATTGAGCCCAGAGGTACTGGGACAGAAGAAAAGAATGGAAGAAGCTTTGACGACGATCGACGAAATGGTGGCAAACATTCAAGAAACTGGACAGCAGCTGGAGAGCCAAGTTGAGGAGAAATTTCAAGAGTTGATTAATTTGCTACTTGATAAGAGGGACCAGCTCAAAATGGAGGTACTTCACAGGACTCAAGAGAGAGTTGAGACACTTTGGGAGCAATCAAAGTGAGTGGATCCAATTATCAAATATATATATTTATTTTTAATGCATACACACACATACACATACAAACACTAACACAAACACTAATACACACACATCGCAGAGAGATCAGTGAGTGTGTCGAGAAGGCCACTGCCGTTCACCAGTCTGCAGAGGAGCTGATTCAAGGCGATGATGTCACTTTATTGCAGGGGGTCATGTTAACATTGGACCAGATTGAGGGAGTGTTCATCAACCCCCCGCCAACCATACCAAGGTAGTGATAGTGTAGGCTCTGGCATCCCTTTAGCAGCCTTTTCCCAAGCCTCCTCCCTCGCAAATATTTTCTCCTTTTTTAGAAACAAGAGAAATTATTTGTAATGAAGGAGAATGNTCACCAGACACATCATATAACTTATCAGACCACAGCTAATATACACATTCCATATTAGCCTAAATGATATGATTATCTGATCTAAAAAAAACCTCTAGGTCACATGGTACATGGGATAGTTGCACAACACACAATACATTAATCAAGACAGTGTGTGTGATAATAGTCATATAAACAACCCATTATATTCAGTACAAAGGCAACAGCCCCACAAGTAGCTATTATTGTACACAATGTGAACAAAAATTTCCTTGTGCTTTTGTAGCATTTTATGTGCACTGCTTTTTGGCTTGATGCACATGACATTGTACACAGTTCAACTTTTCAGTTTTGTGTAATAATTGATCAACTGAATATAAATATAAGTTCCTAATAATGTCCCTTGACATGTGTGTTGCATGTAAGTAGGACACAATGTTCCATTCACCTTCATGCACTTGCACTTAGGCCTTGACATAATTTGCTTTTTTTCTTACCTATTTTGCTTTTCTTTTTTGCTCAATATTTGAGCCCATTTTGCTTTTATTTTACCTATTTTGCTCAAATAATTGCTTAATTAATAGTGAAGAACTCACTACCCATTACAGTTTAATACCATTTTGGTACACTGTGAGCGTGCATCTAACAGAAGAATTGAATATTTTCAGCTTGAGTGTAACTGTTCAAGTTTTTAATTACGCACTCATTCAGTCTTACCAAGAGTGTGGAAATATTCTGCCTATTTTGCCAATTTTGCTTAATTTTTTTGCCCATTTTGCTAGCAAATTGCCCGATTCTTTTCACTACCTATTTTGCTCAAAGTTTTGCTAGCAAATTCTGTCAAGGCCTACTTGCACTAGTATGTCATTTGTAGTTGGCATTAATCATTAATAATTGTGTACAGGAACCAGTGCTGGAGTTATTTCTATACTCATGAATGTTGCAGCAATAACCTTCCAGGTACATTGTATAGACCCGACTTCAGTCATAAATCCAACACATTTATAAACCCTCTATACGTCTATCTTGATACAGATCATTGGCCTGTTCCATATATTCTCAAACAGCAACCCGGGCAAAGCTCGTGTCATGGTGTGGGTATTGGGAGGCCTGACTGGACTTGCTGCGTACGTATTCTATAATTTCATGATTTATTGTTTGTCTTTATTCTATACATTGTGGTTAAATTTGCATACCAGACCCATAATAGTCCACTGGGTNCACACACACACACACACACACACACACACACACACACACACACACACACACACACACACACACTCACACTCACTCACACACACACACACACACACACGCACACACACACTAGATGTTGGTACAGTGACCAATCTGCGTGTGGATGCCCATCACGATGGGATGCGGATCTCCTGGGACAGCTATGACTTTGTCGACAGCTCAGGGATGAGCTACAACCTTCAGATGTCAGCTGGCACTGAAGAGTACAGGCGCATTTCACATGGCTCGGCCACCAAGTACACATGGAAGGAAGATTTGGAATACAATGTTCCTTATAAGTAAGTTGACCTTGACTGACAGCTAGTGAATACCTGTTCCAGTTCAGAGTAGAAGAATTATGTGTATTGAAGTTCAAGAATGGTTTTAACACAGGTTCAGAGTTCAGGTCCAAACACCTGAAGGGGTAGGCAGCTGGTGCCAGCCAAAACAGGCTATGAAAGCAGCTCCACGTACGTTCAACTAACATTGTTGTGATCATGATAATTATAGATCTTTGCATGGTGGTTTTAACATACGGTAAATTTGGTGAATTGTGGATTATTCTTCAAATTGACAAACTAAAATTTGCCAAATAGTTTATGCAATGCAGTGTGCGGAATTAAAAATGGTTAAATTTAAAAATGCTAAAATGGGAATTTGCCAAATTTTACCCGCTATACTGTCGTATTTCAATTCATAGTGTTCCACTGGCACAACCAATGGAGGAATGTCAAGATAGAGCTCTCTCAAGATAAGCTCGAGGCCTACTGGTTGAAGGGAAAGACCCACCATTACTGGGCTACGTTTGCCGGAGACAGAGTGTTTGATAAACCAGGCCAGTACTACTGCGAGATTGAGATAGTCGACTTTGGCAAGCCGAAGCCTCACAAGAAGCTAGCGATAGGAGTGATCGGATGCAGCAGGAGTGAGGCTGCCAATCTACCATGGCAGGATGGGAATCATGCAGTCGGACAGCTTGAAGTTCCATCGTGGTCTTTTCACCCGATATCCGGTGTTCTCAACTCCCACACTCTTCCTTCTGAAGGTACCTCCTATACACCGAACTTAGAGATACAAAATGGCGATCGAATCGGCATGCTTCTCGACCTGCATGCAAAGAAACTGTCCTTCTTTTACAATAATCTCGATCTTGGAGTAGCATTTGACGATCTCGGCGCTCAGGCATTCTTACCTGCTGTGTCGATCTTGGACAAGATCAGGGTTCGTCTTCGATTCCCACCCCCACCCTACTACAAGAGAGTCATCCAGGTGTACCAGCTCATGTCCGGTGGTGGGGCAACACTGAGCACCTCGGTTCCAAACATGTCTGTTCTAGAGCCTTCTTTCTTTAAATCGAAAGTCACTCGTTCTCCTAAAATGCCACGGAGATCTGAAACCAAGCTGCCAGCATCATTTTCTCCAAGTCTGTCATGAAATTGTCTTGTCTTGTTTGTAGTTGTTTGTGTCCTTATCATTAGTTTGCTATTTTTTGTTTGTATTTAGTTGTGTGTATAGTTATCCTTCATGTATAAACATGATGTAAAATCTATTGCGGGACAACACAATTTTGCTACTCTAATTTAACGAAAATTTAATAAAAATTTTGAACTAATTTTAAAAACATGGGAACTCTGCAAGAAGTGTCTGAGGACGTGAAGCAAGCAAGAGAGACAGCTCTGGTTGGCAGCTATGAGGACTCCGCCGTCTTCTATACCGGTGCCATAGAGAGAGTCAAGCAGTTGCTCAAAAGCACAGTGGAACCAGACAGCAAGCAGAAATGGCGCCAAGTACGTTTTGAAAACACCAAAAGCGTGCAGCTGCTAAATTTCTGAAGCCATATGGCCATAATTATTATGCACTTTCAGTTGATGAACTAGTAGTTAATATTCTTGTGATATTACCATAAAATGATATAGCCCCTGCTTCTACTGTAGGCACTGGGCATGCTCAATGAAGAATTGGAGCTGGTCAAGTCCCTGAAATCCACTCTGGCTAGCTTCAAAGATGACCCTAGTGTTGCAGCTGGGAGAGGAGGAAAGAAGAGCACAGAGGAACCGCCATCCAATCATCCTTCGACTCGTGATCCTGATGTATGGCCACCACCAACACCAGTTGAACCAAGGTACTTCTTTGAAGATAAACAAACAAACAAAACAACACTCTTATTGTACTCTTGTTAGCTAACTACATGTATGTATGTGCACACACAGTCGGCCTTCTAAAGCAGTAAAGGCACGACGATCGGACGAGCACGTCAAGCCATCCTCCCGTTTGGCAGGGGGTGGAGCCAGGAAACCAGTTGTTGCGAGCAGTTCTGCTTCTCGTGCTAAAGTCATTGACAGTGGTCGCAATAGAGGTGGGGTGTCAGTGGGAGGAGCCAGAGGAAAGGGCAGTCATCCACCATCATCAGGTGGTGCTAAGAGAAGTGGAGCTGGTGGAAAAGACAAGGTAAAAATAGAAGAAATATTAGGAATTATGGAGATTTCTTTACAGATAGTCTTGAGACGATCTTTGTTTGGTTTTGTAGCAACAGCCCCAGGCAAACAAGGATGATCAGCAGCAACAGGGTGTGAGCCATGATGACAAGCCTATCAAGTCAGCCTTTGATCCCACTGGCTACGATAAAGACCTCGTCCAGTCGCTGGAGAGAGATATTGTTCAGACCAACCCTAATGTAAAATGGTAAGAGGTTACATACTTATGGACTAGTTCAGTTCTTTTTTACTTCATTAATTTTTTGGAATGCGAAGTCTTATTATTGCCATGTATGTTCATAACTGCATTTTTACTGAATGTGTAATCTCTCTCTCTCTCTCTCTCTCTCTCTCTCTCTCTCTCTCNACATGCTGTGCGAGCGCCGCTCGCTGCCCGTGGAGAGCAGCGACCCATCCAGTGCTAAGACCATTGATGAACTCAAGAAGCTCGTGAAGGAGCTGCGCAATGAGGTGGAGGCAGAGAAGCTGAAGGTTCGTCAAACCAATCGTGACCACGAGAGAGCTGTGAAACGAGTCAGGGAGGAGGCCCAGAGGAAGCTGGAGGTGACCGTGGAATCAACGTGTGTGCGTAAGGACCTTGAGAAGCTGGCCGAGATTAAGAAACTTGAGGAGAAACTAGAGAAGCAGAGAATCCTTGAGGTCCAGGCACTGGACAAGGAGAGAGCGGAGGAGCTGATCAAACACCAGCGCAAGTGGCAGAGGGAGAAAGATGAGGCAGTGAGGATAGCGCTGGAGGCAGAGAGAAGGAAGTTTGGTGAGGAGACTCAGCACATGTACCAGCGAGAGGAGGTCCACGCCAGGGAGTCCAAGCTGGCCAGGGAGGTGTTCATGTTGGAGGAACAGAACGAGAAGCTGGAGGAACAGGTGCACAGCCTGAGGCAAGAGAACAAGACAAAGATAGAACTGCTGAGGAGAATGAGGCACCAGTACGACAATGAGCTGGAGGGCGTCATCAAACAACACCAGTCTGAGGCAGCCAGGTGAGGAGATGTCATGTGTAGCACCATAGTTATATAGAGGGTGGATTCACAGTTTAGCCTTATTGGCAATTAAAATTTAGCGATTCTATTCTGCGTGTTTTACATTGTATGTGGGCACATGCCTGTAAAACTATTTAATTAGGTGATTTAAAGGATAATTCGTCAAATTTAATTCTTATTAATTTACCTGCTACATGGTAGATTTCTTACAATGGTAAAGTATTGTGCAATTTTGCCTCTCTCTCTCTCTCTCTGTGTGTGTGTGTGTGTGTTAGGGACATGGCCCAGCTGAGGCTGGCTGAGCAGCTGATCTCAGAGAGAGAGCAGGTGCTCCACTCTGTGGAGTATCGGGCGGACATGGCGGAGCTAGAGAAGGAAGCACTAGAGGAGGAGCTCATTGCCATCAAGAGTGAACGCAACATGAGCATGGTCTCTAACACCAGTGTTGGCCCGGGCTCCCCACCAAGTGGACGGGTGCGTGTGTGTTAATTGAATGAACTATGTTTAATGGAAATATTTGAGGAGCCATTAGCCTGGTCTCCACCCTGGACCCAGTGCCTGGTGAACATCTCATGACACACACTCTTTCTCTCTCTCTGTAGAAGAGTCTGGGAGGTGGGGTGCTGCAGAAGAGGGTAGATGACCTTGAAAGAGCTGTAAAGAAACTTGAGGAAGAGAAGTCTTCTTTGAAGCAAGACAATGCCACTCTTGTAAGTCCTCCTGGCTGGCTACCTGTCTTGGCTGTTTGACTGTTGACATTTTATGGCAACATTTCTCAACTGGACAACAGCTGTTGTGCCATGTACTTTCACTTATTTCAAACGGCCATTTGTACCAATTATTGTGGGAGTGATCTCTCTCTCTCTCTCTCTCTCTCTCTCTCTCTCTCTCTCTCTCTCTCTCTAAGGGATGATATTGCTGGATTGAAGGAAGCAAAGAGACTGCTAGAAGAGGCTGTTGTACTGCCACTGTGGATGCCTGACTACTTCAAAGGGATACGTAGACCATGGAAGGCAAGACACACATAGAGAGACACACTTAAGCGAGTCACTTAAGTTGCCTTGTTCCTAGACTTTCCCCATAATTATCAGTACCATTCAAAAGTGTGCTGACATGCCTATAAACATATGTGATTCTCCAACTCACACGATGTATGTTCACCTCCTAACAGGGGGTGCTGATGGTGGGTCCACCCGGCACTGGTAAGACCCTCCTAGCTAAGGCTGTAGCTACGGAATGTGGCACCACATTCTTCAATGTCTCCTCATCCACCCTCACTGCCAAGTATCGAGGGGAGTCGGAGAAGCTGGTCAGAATTCTCTTTGAAATGGTCAGTCACATTGTCCACTCACACCACATACATGTATGGAATGGCACTAAGGCCATTGTTTGGATTTCTAGTGTTGCATATGCAATCCTTGTTGGAATAATATGATTGTGTTTTGTATTCATTTTACATGTGTGTTTGTTCACCATAGGCTCGTCACTATGCACCCAGTACCATTTTCATTGATGAGATTGACTCTATTGGCAGTAGGAGAGGCAGTGACAGTGAACACGAGGCCAGCAGGAGGGTCAAATCAGAGCTCCTGGTGCAAATGGATGGTACGTTTAATATTGATTTCTTGTCTAGACATAAGTTGCTGATTTCTTTAATGTAGTCTGTTTGGGGCAAGTATAAACATGCTGTGATTGTCTCTACAGGTGTTGGAGGAGCTCTGGGAGGTGAAGACAGCTCGAAGCTCGTGATTGTTCTTGCTGCCACTAACTTCCCGTGGGACATTGATGAGGCTCTTCGTAGGAGGCTAGAGAAGAGGATCTATATCCCCCTACCAGATGGTAGGATCACAATCATGTTAGGTTGGTTATCTTTGAGTGTTTGTGGTGGTCTCTGTTGCAGAGGATGGTCGACGTGCACTGTTGAATATCAATCTAAAGGGAGTGAAAGTTGCTGAAGACTGTGATCTGGATGAGATAGCCAAGGATACCAAAGGCTACAGTGGAGCTGACATTACCAATGTTTGCAGGTTGGCAAAGATCTTTCATTAGTTAGGACTAAGGTTTCTGTTACCGCAGTACTTCTCTTTGTTTACTGGTATCCATTTCTCCCCAGAGATGCCTCCATGATGGCCATGAGGAGGCTGATCGAAGGAAAGAGTGCTGAGGAGATCAAAGATTTGGCCAAAGACAAAGAGAAGCTTGAACAGCCCACCACCAAAGAAGACTTCCAAGATGCTATCAAGAAGTGTTCCAAGTCCGTCTCAGCTGCTGATCTCAAGAAATATGAGGAGTGGATGACTGAATTTGGTTCAGTTTAGGGACCCTATATTCCACAACGTTTATGTTGAATGACGTCATTTCTTTTAATTATGCGATATTTGTTGGGGGCCGGGTCAGTGTGTTTTTAATATTCGCGGAAACTTTTTGAGACCAAAATGTCGTTTCATGATCAAGTCCGAAGACTACCAGAGCAACTACCACCTTATTTAAGAAGAGCCCGACTGTGTTCGTCTGTTCTGGAACGTGAAGAATGTTCGTGGGGTCATAGGTGTAGATTTGCTCATAATAACCGCGAGCTCGCCGCTTGGAATGATCAATTATCCCGCAAACACCCGGTACAGGTATGTACTTGGCTTCATACACACATATAATTATACTACTACCATATTTTATAGTACTAAGAAATCACTGCGATTAATGATTAACTAAACTTGGGTGCAGTTGCCTCCCAATCGTCTGAGCATTTAATGAGGCCCCGGCATGATGACCTCGGCAACACACCAGTGCCGGTGGTTCACTTCACTTTGTTACTCAGTACCTTAAACAATCTGCCCTTTTTTGTTTGTGTAACCATTTGTTTATGTAACTTTTCGTCTGCTAATACTGTATGGAGCTTGTCAATATGAGCCAGGCATGACTCATTGAATTCGTGAGTGCCAACACCACTACATGTCTTAATTTGACCTTATAATATGAAGCACTACATAATACTGATGTGCCCGCTCCTAGTTGTATCATGTATACAGCACACAATAATAATATCATCACTTCCAGTTGTACATGTATTATGTGTATATATATAGTGATCATTAGTGTGATCATTTATGATGCATATATAGCTACATGCCACAGTACATATTAGTATACATAAGTGCAACTAATTATAATCACAGTCACTGGCGTGTTAGAGTCAAAATCAGCCTCACCTTTATTCTTGTTAATTCTAGCTGTTGCATGCTCAATATGAATTACCATTACTGGCTATCGAGAGATAGCAGAGCTAATAGCTGCAGTAATGATTTCTCTTTAGTTAACGAATAAATTTTACAATATTTAATATTCATTATTATAATTATATCTACCATGCTTTATATAGTTGGTGCATACACGTGTACATGGCTGGATAGTGAACAGAGTATTATAGTATTCACATTCAAGTGGAGTTAAGTCAGTTTGTCATGATCATGCCAAATTGTCAACCACTGCATGGTCATGCTATATAGTCTGAGACAATAAGTGCATGTTTGTGTTTGACATCTGGATATAATTTTCTACTTTAATTTTTTTTTACAATAACAGAAACCATCAGGTACACATGGTGCTAGTGCTGGTTGCTATGCTGCAAGTTATGCAGAATTTGATCAAAGGATTACAGAAGAATTGGATCCTGCTATTATTGAATCACCTTTGAAATGCAGTAACTACAAAATGAAGTTCCACAATCTCTTGTGTTGGGAAGAAAGCGAGCACATTGAAATCTTGGAAGACAAGTATGACATTATAGTACACCACACACACAATTTCTTAGCATGAATAATATCCCATAATTACTAACCTTTGTAGATGTAGTGCCGAAACCTGTAAATTGGTCCTTTATCAAACTGAATCTGAACCTTATTGGATACAGAAATGGTATAGCCATATACATGTTCGTTGTGGATACATAGAGAATTTGACTCCCGATCAAATTGCCTATGCTTCTCAAGCTAGTGAAGCAGCATGTTTTGTCAAGTGTGGTACTCACCTCGAAGCCAGAGCAGACATTTTGAGAACAGATTCAAGTTACACAGATGGCAGGCTTTATGTAGCATTCAAAGCAAACCAGTTTAGGAATCTGTGCTCGCTTTATAACAATATAAAGAATGCTCAGATAAGTCTCTTGGATGTAATGGTACAGTTTGAAGTGAAGCATTTGTACTTTGACAACTTGATTCGATCGGTCAATGGAATTCCCCTGGATATCATATCGAAATTGGTTCCAACATCAGCTAGTCAATTTACACAGATCATCCATAGCTCCACTTTTCCTCCTCCAAGAGCACCTATTGGGATTTCACAACAAATTTCCAAGCTTGACGATGAAGATAAGAAAATTGTGCTAAAAGCAATGGTTGAATGTAACCCCAGGTCTCCACCACTTCTCATAAATGGATCGTTTGGCACTGGAAAGACACGAGTACTAGCAATTGGTGCATACTGTTTCATTGAACTGGGGAAAATGCCTCAATACAGAAGTCGACCAACTCGTGTGCTGATTTGTGCCCATCATCAAGCATCAGCTGATCAATTAGTTGAGGCGTATTTTGCTCCCATGATTAATGAAGGATGGAGAGTCAATCTCATTAGATTGACGTCAATAACTGACTACAGGTTACGTGATAGTCAGTATCACCAGTTTTACACACCAATATCTCATTATAAAACTGTGACTGGACGCACAAATCTCATCATTGCAACAACATGCCTCACATCAATTCACCTCACTCGTTTCCATGAACCTGGGTTTTTCACTCACATTTTGATTGATGAAGGAGCTCAGTGTAGAGAGCCAGAAGCAATTTCTCCATTGGCACTTGCTTCGTCCAATACCAAAATTATTATTGCTGGAGATTCGTGTCAAGTACGTAAGTACATGTATAGATCAGGAAAATTTTACCACTTATGTATGTAGTGAAGATTAATTATAATGGTAATCTTTACCAAATCAGTCAAAATAATTTTTTTAAATTCCAGTAGCAAAAATTTCCCAATCTGCACTAAGTATTCTCATAATATAATGTGCATGATTGACAATTGTATATCCACACAATGACATGCATGTTGACTCTACTATAATAATTATTATTCCTCAAACAGGTTGGACCAGATCTGCTTGTTCTTGGAGAAGAAGCACGTAAACATGGACTAAAGGATTCTCTGCTTGCCAGACTACAAAAGAAGTATGAAGAACTTGGTGGTCATGCAAGGCAATATTCTCTAACACTCAACACAAACTACCGATGCCATAATGATATTCTGGCCATTCCACATACACTCTTCTACAAAAATCTTGTATCCACTCCTCAGGATGCTCTAACACATCCTCTTGCACCATATCCACTGCTATTTGTTTGTTCAGATACAACCAGTAACTCTCAGAGTGGTACTCTGGCTGAAAAAGAAGGAACAATTTTGCTTCAGCAAGTGAAACGTTTTTATGAAGCATGGCCAGCCACATGGGGACCAAAAGATGTGAAAAAGATATGCATTGTCACTGCTAGTAAAACACAGGTATATAGTTCGTTTAGTGTAGGAAAGTATTATGGTTTTATAAAGTTTACTGTTAATCTTTGCTCTCATGACAATAGCTGGTAGCCACAAGAAAACAAATCCATTCACGAGCTTGTTTTAAGAGTCTCAATGAGATTAGAATGCTTCCAACATATGATATACAAGGTAACAGTATATTATGTTGATTCACTAAATAGTATTGTATAGCAGATAAATAAACATTCACTTTATTTTGTAACAATAGGTCAAGAGTTCCAAGCAGTGTTCTTGAGCACAGTTGAACCCATTGATCCTAAAACTAAGAATACATCCAATCCCACAAAGAGTCCATGTGACCGTTATGTGTTTAACACAGTGCTCACCAGGGCCAAGTCCCTGGTGGTTGCTGTAGGAAGTCCACTGGTTCTTCTCAGAACTGAGGAGCATATGGTGAAGCTGTATGGTGAACCTGAGGGAAGGTGCTGGAGTCTCTATTTAAAGAATTGTCTAGAACATAACACACTTACAATTGCCGGTCTGGATGAGACGAGCAAAAAAAGGGCACAAGCATTTAAAAGGGATCTCAAAAATAAAGTTCAAAGGTGTTGGAGTACTAAATCAACACCAATTGCAGCTGCTAATTCAGTACCAGCCACTCCAGCTAAAGTATTGGAATCACCAAAAAAGAAAGTTCCTGCAGCTGCTGCTAAATTTATTGGTAAGAAAAGTTTACCACCAAAACAGATCTCAAGTTCAAAGACAGTATTTTCAGAATCTGGTAAGAATTCAGATTAGATATAACTATTTCACCTTATGTTAAACTTTGCTGTTTGCAATGATTTTTAGGTAAAAAACAACACACAGTAACTACCTTTAATCCAATAAAGTACAAAGAAGAATATCCGGTATAATAATTATTATTATAAAACAACAATCCTGATGATTTATTTTGTGCTCTATTAAATCATCTAAGGTGAAAAAGAACAAACATCAAGGATCAGCACAACAACTAAGCCAGCCCAAAAAGATCAATAGAATGCCAGCCCTTCCAGAGGTACATTCAGCTTTTTATGAAAACTACAAAGATTTGCTTAATGAAGAGAAACTAAAGGAGGAACTAACTCCAGACAACTACAAAGAGAAGTTTCATCATCTCCTTTGCTGGGAAGAGAAGGAACACGATGACCTTTTAAAGATAAAGTAAGTACAATAAAATGGCTGGTATTACCATTAAAAAGCCGATTAATATTATTCTCCATATAGTATATTGCCTTCGGTATAAATATTTCACTTGTTAATTTTTTGTTGTTGCTGATGATTCAGTAAAGATCACTATGCATACAAAATAAAAATTTTTTACTGTGGATCAGTTAATTTTTCATCTGTAAACTAAGGTTGTTGACAAAAAAAATTTTAGTGCCAAAATTTACCAATCCACAGTAAGCATTTATCTATATTATAATATTTATAGGTGTAATGGAAGACCATACATAGTAGTTTTCTATAAGCCAAGATACGTACCTTATAAGCTGAACCCTGGTAGAGATAGCCACTATGCTCGCTATGGCTATATAACTGGTGATGATGGTGATATACTGTCATATGCTAAACAAGCAAGTGAAGGGTCCTTTATTGTCCTTACTAATGGTGAATTCATTAAGACAAGGCATGTTTTTGCAAGTGTACCAAAGGAAGCTAATTTCAATGCTATCACATTTGGACTGGATGATAGTGAAGTGAAGAAACTTGTTACCTGGAATACTAAATCTGCTAAAACTATGTGCTCTTTTACTCTAGTAGTTGGCTTTGAATTGAAGCATTCTTATTTCAGTCGTCTCCATAATGCACTTAAACGACTTCCGAGACATATGGTTTACAAGATTTTGCCACATAGCGAAATGTTCATTCCATTTCCTTCAAAAGAAAAGTCAACTGTTTATAAAGAGGAAGTTGATTGTGCTGAATACAGGAAAATGTTAAACTTGGACAAAGGCCAAACTCGTGCTCTTTATGTTAGCATGAACTCAAGCTATCATATACCTATTCTTGTAGCTGGTCCATTTGGTACAGGCAAAACCCGATTGCTTTGTAGACTTGCTTACGAGATACTCAAGGATCCCAATACCCGTGTACTTGTGTGTGCTCACCACCAGGCTTCAGCTGACACATTTGTATCTTGTTTCGGTAAAATGGTAGTTAAGTTTTCATGGGATATTGGATTCATACGAGTTGTTCCAAGCAAAAGCTACCCCTCCAATGTGAAGGATGAATATGGTGATTTCTACATGACACCAAATGAGTTCACTGAACTAGATTTGGAAGAAATAGAGCTAGTGATTACAACACTTAGCACAGCTCTTATACTTTACAATAGACTGTATCACATAGAGAGACGTGGTTTCTTCACACATATCCTGATTGATGAAGGAGCACAGACCAGAGAACCTGAGACACTTGGACCACTCTGTTTTGCTGATAAATTCACAAAGGNAATAAGCAGTGTAGGAATGGGCAGTTCTGTAAAAAGCAAGGAAACAAGGCAAGACTCTGAATTTCGGCACATGACTACTTCATTTTCATTATTAAATCTGTGAGCAATTGCAGGCTAATTATAGGTCAATAGTCACACAATTAGTTCACTAATTTGGATGAAGTATCAGCAGATATACAGGCCGGTAAAACCATGCAATGCAACTTTGGCATAAAAATGAAGTAGTCATGTGCCGAAATTCAGAGTCTTGCCTTGTTTCCTTGCTTTTTACAGAACTGCCCATTCCTACACTGCTTATTTTTTTGAAATTTTTATTACTTGTTCATTCACTTTTTTCAACACTAAGGTGTTATTGCTTGGAGACTGGTTAGTCTCTACAAAAAAGCAAGTGCTTGCAGAACTATTGAATGCGCATGCGCACTAATGCAAACCACGTGGTCTGTTGACGACCTTTACCTACATAAAATGGCTACATAACAGTACAGTAATTTGTACCTGAGAGTTTCAAAGCTGCCTAGATTTTGTTTGATTACTTTTGGGCAGCAGACGAGTATCAAAGAACGTACTTTGGATGAATTCAAGTTACCTTGTACAGTTAAAGTTGGCTCAATGTCTTTCATTTCTCTGGAAATCGCGTTCAAGTAAGTCACAAAGGAGAAAACAAAATTGCATTGTTCTGGCTTCCCGCCAGCGCTCTCTCCAGGGTGCTCAAGGAAGCTTTTGTGAGTTTTGTTGATCCGTATAGTTAGAAAACTATCTAAGGGAGGCCTCTAAGCATGTTTGAAGGCTTAGCTATATTTCTCTGAAAAATTTTAAGCGTGAACATTTTGTATTGTGTCTATGGGACAGGCGGCCCATTCCTACTATACGTACTACCGTACGTATGATAGTAAAAGGACAATGCATGACATTAATTGATAGGGGCGAGCCTGAGTACCATAATGACTTATATAATACATGTACACTATTTCATGCATGCACCGTGGTACAATGACTCGATCTCAGAGGGTGTGAGTTTTCTGATTTATTTATTGTGGTAGACTATATGTTGCTACTTAATTTATTATTCAGCTGTTATTCCTATAGGCCTATATCTGTTATAATGCCAATATTTAATTTCTTTCGGTAAAGTACATATACACATTTCAGATATGATTGTTCTAATGTAAAACTGTTTGACAGTTTGTCTACCACAATATACCAACATTCAAAACAGATATTAATTTTTGCTATTAAGCCAGATAGATGTATTGAAACTTATACCACTGAATGTATAAAAATTATAATTATATACACTGTGTCTATATTATCAATGAAACACACTATGAAATTACTAATTATTACTACTAAAACAGTAGGTAAACACTGCATATTATCTGCTGGTTGTTTTTTTGAGCTGACGGATGTCATCAAAAGTAGGGAACTTTGACCCCACAACTACACACTTCCTCTCCTCATAATGCTGAATCAGCTCTTTCCATGTGTCATCATACTTTAATAACTTCTTGTTGCCTGTATCATGTAATCATAAGCAAATAATTTTAACCTTTTATGTGTATATTATGCCTAGACTGCAAGGGTTAATAATAACAGGAAATTAATGTGGGCACAATTCCATCCTACTTACCCACAATGACGAGGCCGTATTTGCTTCTTGTGATGCCAACATTGATCTGATGCTTGTCTGTGATGAAGCCAAGGTGTTCCAGCACCCAGCCACGATCAGGTTGGATGTGTTCAGGATGGGCTATCTCGGCTAGTGGCTGAGATCGAACTGTCGATAAGATCACTATTCCATATTCATCACCTTCAAGGATAAAAGGATACCCATCACAACAAGCACAATATATATATCATACATAATCATATTACACTGTTTTTACAAACTAAATTATGGTAACTAAATTGAGGTGTGCTGCCTCCAGCATGCATAACTTCACTAAAGTACCTTGGCTATCATTAATGGATGCCACTTTTACAGCTGGCTCCGCCTTGTCTCTTGGTGAGTGAGGATCCACCAGCAGCTGTGGGTGTTTGATCATCTCTCTCTTTATTTCTTCCTTCTGAGCTTTGTAGGGAGTAAGAACTGCTAGCTGGTCCAAAGGAACTTTGTGTACTTGATGAAGAACACGGACAATTTCTACCTATAGAACAACAAATAACCAATAATATATTATCGTACACTTCCACTGGCCATATTGCCACTGCATTGCTACTGGCTCACTAACATACCACTTTCATTGCCTCTCTCGTGTTGAATTTTGAGTCTCTACCAATCTTCTGATCTTCTTTCCCAACAACATCACAGAATAAGATTGGACAGTTAGCTCCTTGTGGCCAAAATCTGCCCAGGTTAGTTTCATGACAGTTCCGTTTCTTCACAGAATCATCAGCTTCTAGTTCCCCATCATAGAAGTGCTCAGATGGGAACTCACAGATCGCCTCATGCTGCAATTGTACAGAATACATGAATCACATACATTATGTATAGCTAACACAATTGAACTAACTCTCAGTGATCACTTACCATTCTGTATTGTGTGGTGAGTCTCTTGGTAAATTGGCCATCAAATTTCTCAGCATATCTCTCAAACAGTGAGTTGGTAAGTCCATTCTCCTTGGCAGGTTGATACTCGATAACAGGCTGGAGTTGTTTGTGGTCTCCAATGAGTACCACGTGCTCACAGAGGCTGATTGGAACCACTGATTCTGGCTCCGTTGCCATGCCACTCTCATCAATGATACACTGACGTGGTGTAACAAACTCCATACGATTGCTAGCAGCTTCGTTGCATGTGCAGAGGATAATGTCAAATTTTTTACTCTTCAGAAATTCTTCTTCTGCCTTTACCAGTACTTTTCGATGTTCAATGCATAGCTTTCCACTTGGCAACTTTCTCTCTTTTTCAACAGATTTCAGTTTTTCTTCCAAAGCTTTCAGTTTATGAACTGCCTTGATTCCTTCAGACTCTCTAAGATTCACGTGCAAGGCATACTTGAACAGATCTGACTCAATACTGTAGTCTGAAACATTGGACTGTGCTTGATTTGTCTGAGGACTTGTATGGTACTTCCTTTCAACAGAGCGGCTATAAACTCTGAGGATTCTCAAATTCAACCCCAGATTTCTTTGGCAAAGGGTGTCCAGTTTTCCTATAACAGAACATTGCATTTCCAGTAAACACCTAATTCTCACTACATACCGATTACACACATGCAGATGTAGTAATATATACACCATGGACATTGTAACGGGTTAAACTAATATATAATATCCATGTTAGTATGCTTACTCAGCACTACATCCACAGACTTGTTTGAAGGTCCACAGTAGAGTACACATTGACTAGGTGAGAGAGTTTTATTAGCCATTGCAAATATGTACGCAATATGAGCTCCAGTTTCACTCTTACCAGTGCCTGCAGTAATCAAACATTTGAAAATTACAAGCATATAATTATACAGATATTAACGATAAGAATCCATGCATAGATTTGTACCTGGAGGTCCTTGAATTAGCTGGAACTTCTTTTCCAATGCTAATTTAATCGCTTCTCTCTGTCCCTGGTTTAATAGTTTCTTTCCATCCACGGGTCTCCATAAAGCTGTTGCTAATCTGTCTTCAAGGAATTTCTTGCTGGCAGCTTCATGATAGTCTGGAATTGAACACACACATGGGTGGTAGTGAGTTTGTAACATAAATAATATCACAGCATGCAAACCTTTAGCTCTCTTTAGCTCTTCTTCTTTGCCCAGTGCTACCTGAGAAACAAGTTTGCTTATTGGCTTTTGTTTTCTTTCAAAACGATGTTTGTGAAGCTTAAGTGGGCGTGAATTGTCAAGCTTAAGAAGACCTTTATACACTCGCCTGTTGATAGAAAACAATTACAAGTTAATACATTATACTCTCTCTAATGTGCTACACTAACATACACAATCTATTGCTAGCATAATTTGCTTACTGGTAAGACACAGCTAAAGAAATCAACTGCAGCTCACAGCTCTGTTTCTGAATAAGCAACTTCTGCTTCTCTGATATTCGACAGTTTCTCTCTCCAATGAACTTCATGTAAATATCAAGTGCATAATCATTATCATTATTGCTATCCTCTTCTTCTTCCTCGTCTCTTTCTTCCACCTTGTGGACCACCAGATGGAAGACAGCCCGTGTGTTGTAATGAGGATCAGTGCCATATCGCACACACACAAGATCTCCAACATTAATTTTGAAGAATTCTGAGCAGTTTTCCACAAAATCTTTAGACTGTCTCATCACCACACTCTTGTCATCAATGGTGTAGTACACTTCATCAATACAGTTGGAAGGTATGCTCNATATTTGTGATGAAATCGAGTATCAAGGAACGTAGTTCCCTTGAAAAGAACTTATCTTGTGCTGTTAAAGTAGGCTCAACACTTTCTGGTTCTCTGGAAATCGTGTTCAAGTAAGTCAGTTAGTACGTAAGTTAGGAGAACAAAAATGGCACTATTGTGGCTTCCCACTAGCGCTCTCTACGAGTGCCCAGTGAAGTTTCTGTGAGTTTCTGGCCTTGCATGCAGTTGGAAATCTGTTGGGGAGAGCCTTTGAGCAGGTTTGAGGGCCTAACTTTGTTTTGCTAGATTTTTATGGTGATAAACATTTTGTATTGTGTCTATGAGACATGTGGCCCATTCCTACTATACGTACTACCGTACGTATGATAATACAATTAAATCAAACTTATATGCATACCTTTCTTCAAGCAGCTCTTCATGCACCATCTCTTCCCAACAGAGAAGTTGATGAAACTTTTCCTTGTAATTTTCCCTTGTTAACTCTTCCTTTAGTAGGCTTTCGTCAAGCTTGTCTTTGTGCTTCCAATAATTATAGTCAGAGTGAACTACAGGTTGTTTCATTTTGGGTGTGTACTTTGGAACTTTGTCCTTAACAGCAGCTGTGGCAGCAAGACTCTGTAGTTAGATCATGAATTAGGTTTTAGGTAAGTTATAGTGACTATAATGTCAAGCAACTCACTGGGAAGTCTTGTTTAGTGAAACTAGCTCCTTGAGAGTGACTAGTCGAAGATCCCCCCATTCTTTCTATATCACCCTTCTTCTTTTGTCCTACATGTATGCATGCATATTCATGCATTCTCAACAACAATAAAATTAAACAACAGTTAACCTACTTGATTGCTGAGGAGGCTGTGTCTGTGATTTTGTTTGTATTCTTTCTTTGGGGTTCATTCGGTCAATACTAGATGGAATTGATAGAGCAACAGGGCTTTTTGGGACACTTAGTGATTGTTGATGAGCTAGTGCCGTTGAAGCTGACTGCATTGGTTCAGTGTTTGTTGTATGTTTCTTTTCTTGAACAGGTTTTCCTTTAGCACTTGACAATTGATGTACCTGAGCTGTTAACTTAGCTTTGTTTGTGCTTGGTTGTACTCTTTCCGTAGGTTTAGTTTTGCCTTTTGATGACACTGTATAATCAGCAGACTTTTTATAAGGTTTAGCTACTTGTGCTGATCGGCTAGTTTCACTTCCACTGGAGCCACCACTGGAGAATCTGATTTGCACTACTTTTGAATTACTTTTATATTTTTCTGAAGAACTTGGTGACATTTTATCTTTTTTCACACTTTTTGCTAGACTCTTATCATTGGCAACAGTTGTATGTTTTGACTTTGAGCTTGGTATGCCAGCAACACTAGATTCTGAAACTGGGACTGGAAGAGTGAACTCTGGCCAATTTGACTTTGGTTCTACACTACTAGTCTCTGTGTCTGCCTCTGCCCGTGCTAATGGAGGATATGCTGTTGAAATAGGTTGAGGTTTTGTCCACCGGCTACCTACTAATCTCTTCAAGCGGTCAGTAAATTCAATCTTTACTGTCTGTCTTGATTCAACAGAATCAGGAATTACTAGTGTACTGTGTTCAATACATTTCTTCAAGTAGAGACTCCAGCACTTTCCCTGCTCTCCATACAGCCTCACCATGTGGTCCTCAACTCCAAGAAGAACCAGTGGACTTCCTACTGCAACCACCAGGGACTTGGCTCTGGTTAGAACTGTGTTGAACACATAACGATCAGAGGAGCTGATTGTGGGGTTGCAGGTGTTTCCATTCTCAGTTAGTGGCTCAGTGGTGCTCCAAAAGACAGCCTGAAATTCTTCACCTGTATAAAATTAATTTTTAAAAATGCAATAACTTTCAGTTTCTGCTATTATGAGAATTTCTTTACCTTGAATAGTGTATGTTGTTAGCATTTTAGGCTTGTACACTTCATGAGATCTTTTGTGTGCTAAACTTTGAGTAATAACAAGCTAAAAGATGACAAATTCATAGAGCATAATTATGAAAATTATCATGTGCAAAAACATTATCATTATGTCATAATTATACCTGTGTTCGTGTAGTAGCCACAACAGAGACATCCGTTAGATTCTTTGTGTTTTTTAGCCAATAAGATACTTGGTCTAGCAATATTTGAGCTTCAATTTCTGGTTGTGGCTGCCTCATGGAATCCAGACTGGAACACACAAAGATGAGAGGATAAGGGGTAAATTGTTCTTGAGGAGTAGCTGTTAACTGAGAGCGATAAAACAGCTGGTTTGGAATGGCCAAGATCGATTCATGACAACGATAGTTCTTCACCAATGTAACTACATAAGGTTGTGCCTCAGGGCAGCAATTTCGATACATTATACAGAGTCTATCCATTAGAGACGTCTTCAAGCCATTTTCACGTGCCTCTTCACCAAGAACTAGTACTGCAGGTCCAACCTGTCAAAGATATAAAACACACTCATGATACAGTTATATAGCTGTACAATATTAGTAATGAAATACAATACACTTTGTACCTGACAGGGGTCTCCAGCAATTACTATCTTGGTATCTTTTGTGGCTAGACAAAGAGGAGCAAGTGTTTCAGGCTCTCTGGCCTGACCACCTTCGTCGATTAAAATGTGAGTGAAAAATCCGGGTTCAAACTCAGAATCCCGAAAACTGAGAGATGTGAGAAATGTAGAAACAACCACTAAATTACTTCTTTGTAAGTCGTGTGTTCTTTTAAGTTTACAAAACTCATCAAAAGTCTTGCAATACGGTACTAGATCAGTATACTGAGGTGAACGGGACCAATCACGGTTTGTCAATCGTACCAATATTACATTCTTCCAAGGGTAGTTTTGATCAGATCTCATTCTAGCAAAATAAGTATCTACCAGGTGGTTTGAAGAATGCTGTTGTTGTGTGCAGATCAGAATATGAGCAGGTTTTCCCTTCATTTTAGCAAATTCAGTGAAGACATAAGCTGCCAGTGCAAGCACACGTGTCTTTCCAGTGCCAAATGAGCCCCGTAAGAGTACGATGGGAGCATTAGGCTTACAACAAACAATTGATTTCATAGCATGAAGCTGTCCTTGTTGATCCAACTTCTTAAGATGGTATCGGATGTGACTATTTTGGGGGAAGTCTTCTAGACTAGCAGGTTGGATAAAATCTCTCCTTAGAGGCATTAGTTTGCTGCTAACCACTTCATCACTGACTCCATTTACAGCTTTAATCAGATTATCGAAGTAGCGATGGTTTACTTCAAACTCAACAGTGACTCTAATAATAGCCTGGCCATATCCAAACTCTGGGTACATTTTACAGAGCATTTGAAACTCTTCGTATTGAAATGCTATGTACATTTTGTCATCAGCTCGCCTAAAATTTGCACCTGAAATGTCAGCCCTTGCCTCCATCTTTTTACCAGCACTCATTATTTTTACAATATAAACAGCTTCACTTGCTTGACTGGCATAGGCGACCTGATCTGGGGAAATTCCCATTAGGTATCCGAAGCGATAGGATCGATATATAGCTTTTGTTTGAATCCATGGAGGTTGTGTCCCTTTTTGGTAAATTACAAGATCATAGTATCCATTGCACCTACATGTGTTACATAAACCATGCAACACATTGAATTAAAAACAACTACAGCTGCATGTAGGGTGACAATATTAAACATTGTATACAGCACTCACTTGGATCCAAGAGTGAGAATATGATTCTTTTCCTCCCAACATATCAAGTTGTTCATCTTCAACTTGTAATTCTCTTGAGTCAGGTCCTGTTTAATATCCCTGATGTCCAACTCATGCTTTACTCTCTCAAAGAATGTCTCACAGCTGGCCAAAGACCCCCTGGGTTTGTACTGGACCTGGTGAGAGGAAGCCATGTTGCTTTGAACTGGAAGAACCTCGGTTCGAGGGGTGACAACAGAAGGACGAGGAGGAATGTTAACTGGTGTAGGTAAAAGAGGTCTAGGTACAGGAGGTTGAGGAAAAGGAGCTCCTGGCCATCCAACATTTCTTCCTCCAGGATCAGGTGGCTGAAATTAACATACCAAAACAGAAAGATGTGTGTGCATATCAATATGTTGCTAGCTAGTCATGTACAGTCACATGATTGACAATGCTGCCATGGAATCCTGAGACTTAGTAATATCAAGCATTTCTCATAATGACCCATGAATTCTATATACTGTAAAGATTTATTCACAATGACATTCTATATTCATGAGATTGTCTACTACGATTAAGAGACCTATGAATTACTACCACCCAGGGATACACTACTTGGAATCTTCAAGGCTATAGGGTTTATGAGGAAATCTATATTGTAAATAAATATTAGTGGATTCTAGTGAGTGACATTTCCAAGATTTATAGTATGTCTGACTGCATGTCTCAGCTTGCAGCTGCTATAGGATTGTTCTTAGAACTAGAAACAGACCACAGCATTACTCACATAAATTTGAAAAGGTGACTGCTGTGTGTTGGCAAATGTTGCAGGCAAGGTAGGTAGGGAAAATTGTCCCGGTACATTCCGAGGAGCTGTGTTGTAACAAAAGAAATAACAACCACATTATACTGATTGATATTCATTACTATAGTTCCTGGTATACAGCTGTAACTTGTACATAACTCCATGATGTCATTACGATCCTTACCAGCTATAGCTATAAGCTACTAAGCTGTCATGATGTATTTGTACACATGATTTGATTCATACACATACACATACACATCATCTGTTCACTCAATTTAGCATGCTAATTGTGATCATTAATGGTAGTTACAAGTAAACACTGACTAGTCTCTCAAATGCTGAGTTGGCTTACATGTAGCATACATGTGTTGATCACTGTCATGAGCAAATGGGCACCAGTCTTGAGAAGGACAGGATGATCCTCCAAAGCATTTCATTGGCTCAATAAGACCATTGATACTCCTCGTTACAACCAGTTCAGGTCTCGGCCACAGAAGATTGTGGCTGCTGGAGTCGAAGCAGCCGAGTACTCCACTGGGGCATCCATACAGCTGCTGGAGACGAGGCTGGTTGGCTTGGTTATAGTAGTAACACACTTTACAAATCTTCTTCAATGGCGACGCCATTTGATGTGGCTCTGTCCCCAGGATAACAGTTCTCGGATTCACATTTACCGTCTGGTCAGAGCCACGGTGGATGACAGTCGGTACAGTGCCGAACTAATATCCATGTATAAACGATAACCCCTTTATAATTAAGCAATTCTACCGTGAGTTATGCGCATGCGCAGTAGTCAAGCGTGGAACTTTTGAACTATGATGGATAGACATGCACTCACCTTATCCCTCTCTGTTGATGCCGACATTTTGTTCTGATATATAAGTATGCAGTGAATTGTGTGGAGTATATATAGGTGGATCAATAAATACTCAACCATGTATACAGACTTACCTCTTCTTTCAAATTCTTTGCATTGATACTAGCTCTCTCTTTGATCAACATTAGAACTACTTCAATATGTCCAGCAGAGCTAGCAGCTATTAATGCTGAAGCATTCAACATCTTTTGTATGCATGAAATTATAGATAGTATATTATACAGGCCGGGGGTGAGTCACAATATTAAAGTGTCATCAATGATATAGATATTATTGTACCAGTAGATCTTGGGTATCAACCACATCCAATCCATCTTCGAGAAGATCTGATACTTCCTCCAGGAGTCCGAACTCACAAGCTAATAGAAAATACTCAGTTGTTTGAAACTGCTCCATACCCTAAAGCAATATGCAGTTGTTCAGAATGAATAACCATAATAACAATAATGCAGTTGTTAACAGACTGAACTTACATCAGTGACCTCCAACATGTTATGTTTCTTTTTATAGGTCTCCAAGTCTACTTTGTCTATGGATATTTCAGTGATATGATGCTCTTGTAAGAAGGTATCAGTCATGGCATTAGCAAACAGTAGAGCAAAGGAGGAAGGAATATGCCATGTCAAAATCAAACTGCCAGACCCACCACCCATAAATGATATTGCAGATCTGTTTATTGTTGATTGACGGCACAAATTTCCCTGGCTCTGTTCAACTCCAACAAGAGTGAATGTCTCAGCATTGACATATAGAGTAGTTGCAACTTCACAATGGCCACAACACAAATATAGTGGTTGTCCTTGAAACCTGAAATCCACTGCTCTAGTATTACTTCGAAATCTATTGAGGTTTTCTTCATATTGTGACAACTCTGTCTTTAGATACTCATTTCCGAAATGCTTAATAATGTATTTCAGAAGAGAGATGTTGTTAAAGTGCCAGTAGGAACACAAGATGAGAAAAAGCTCATTAAATTTTCTCGCTTTTAGCATTTCTTTAGCATTTTGATCATAGTATCGTTTATGATGCCGTCTTAGACTTCCTGTGATAAAAGCGACTCTAATACGAATCTTTTTGAACAAGCGGACTGACTCTTTACATCTCTCATTGAGATACAGCTGTGTGCTGGTTTTGAGTGAGTCAAAATGACATTTAAGTGCCTCTTCATCGTGGCTTGATTGGTGCCACAGTAGTACTGAAGGGTGATACTGTAATTGGCTATGTGGTTCAGAAGCTGGTGCACCACCATATCTTACTGCCACAGGTACTAATGCTTGTTGTTGTACTACTACTGGAGGTTGACACAGTAGTTGGTTAGGAGACATATCTGATCGAACATATCGTTCACATTCGCCTGTACCAGCTCTCATTAGGCTCTGCTGGTGAAACTCAAGAGTTGTCTGAAGCTCTGTCAAAACATCACTATAAAACTCCTTGTTACTTGAAAAGATTCTAATGAGCTTTTCAAAGTTACTTGGCCTTTCCTCCACTTTGTCAATAACTGCACAAACTAGGTTGCATGCTCGAACATCCAGTAATACACTACAGTTGTTCATTTCACGGAGTGTAGATGAGGATATAAGGTTTCCAGAGAGAAGTTTAACTGATATCTCTAGCAAGTTTGACTTGAAAGTAGACATAAGTATTTCAACACAATTTAAAATACTTTTATGTTCTGGTGTTGACATGATGCTTAGTGTGGTTTGATTTTCATCTAAAGAGGAGTCAGATGAAGTCACGGAAACATTTATTTTTTACCTATCCAATCATGAGTCAGCCTTAGCTGTATCGACCCCTCTTACATCTATACTATAGCTAGTTAGATATTATAAACTTACTTACACGTAACTGCTGGATTCTGACATCTAACAAAAGCCTCGTAACCATCTATGTTCGTTGCGGTAGAAATTTCAAAGTTGCTTTAACGGCCACGCCCCCATAAATTATTATGACAATTACAACTTCAGTTTTGCACACAATTTTCCATGCTAAAATCCCTAAACTGAACCAAATTCAGCCATCCACTCCTCAGCCTGCACTCTTTCCTACGATCAGCCTCTTCATAGCCATCATGGAGGCATCTCTGGATAGAAATCAAATGGAAACCAGTAAGCCTGTAAGTCAAAGTGCTCAATTAAATCTTACTCCTAACAGATGAAAGTTTTTGCTAACCTAGCTGCAAACGTTAGTATGTCAGCTCCACTGTAGCCTTCACACAAACACTCAAAGATAACCAACCTAACATGATTGTGATCCTAGTACCAATCTCATCAGTATATAAAGACGGTACTGCATAGTAACGAGCCTATAGTGAACAAATACACAATGTCATGTGAAATATAATGCAAAACACATTCATATTATCATTACAAGAAGAATATAAGTATACGCAACACTAGAAAATCAAACAATAACCATAATCATGAGTGCAATTCCTGGACCAATGATTCCACACATGTATGTGGTATGAGTGCATGACCATTAATTTCAAAGAGAATTCTGACTATAGCTTCTCTGACTAGTCTCCTAGCAGCTATGTGCACGTGCAGTATGGAACTGCAATGGAACTAGGAAAATGCATGGCATTGATAGGGGTGAGCCTGAGTGCCATAAATTGGCATAACGACTTACAATACAGTATTTCATGTGTCTTAGGCTACTGCATGGGTATCTGTCAACAGCATTGCAATTTGCACAACAGTCATACATGTAAGGGTAAACCATCCCCACTATATACTTAATGCTTATTTCTAAGCTCAAGGAGAGGATGATGTAGTATCACNTACACACACACACACACACACACACACACACACACACACACATGCACACACACACACACACACACACACACACACACACACACACTCACTCACACGCACGCACACACGCACACACACACACACACAGCATTAGTGAGTGACTCTAATGGATCGGCCATTGTAAGATCCATGACACAAGTTTAATGAACTGCACTTCATGTCTCTTTTTGTGTGTGTACATTTTTTTGTTTTTTCAATTACATGTTTGTTTCACATGGGACGTATGTACGTGGTTTTGTTTGCATATTCTCAAGAAATAATATATTTGCTTTGTTTGTAAGCTGCTCTGAGAGCTGTGTGTGTACATGTGTGTGTACTGAATGTATATTTATCTGTTTGTTGACCTGCTGTCTTGTTACATTACATGTATATAGTTTGTGTGTGTGTCTGCCATACCAACACTCATTATAAAAACAATTGATAAATATTTTGCTACCTTATAAAGCTACCTTACAGCCTGACATGCCTGACGTTTAAGCCAGGTATTATGAGGGATGCTGCTAAATAAATAAAACAATTAATAATATGCTATATTAAAAGTTAGTTAAATCAAAACCTAGATGACTAATCAATAAATTATAATAATGTATAATACTGTGCTGTTGGGTTATTTTGTGAGCTGATGGACATCTTTAAGCGTGGGGAACTTTGACCCCCTAACCACACACTTCCTGTCTTCATAATGCTGAATCAGCTCTTTCCATGTGTCATCATACTTCAATAACTCCTTGTTTCCTGCAATAATTATTGTAAGCAGATAAATTTAACCCTTTGAGTGCACATCATGCAAATTAAAGGGGGTTAATAATAAAATATGGAAGGGGTGTTCACCCTACACTCACCCACAATGACGAGGCCATATTTGCTCCTTGTGATGCCCACATTGATCTGGTGTTTGTCCGTGATGAAGCCAAGGTGTTCCAGCACCCAGCCACGATCAGGTTGGATGTGTTCAGGATGGGCTATCTCTACTAGTGGCTGAGATCGAACTGTTGATAGGACCACTATTCCATATTCATCACCTTCAAAGATAAAGGATATAATGCCCAATTAGACAAGCACACGTACAAAACAATATTTGGCACTGTTATAGCCTGAACTAGCCTCGTTCCCAGGTTCTCACCTTTGACCGAGTGTAAGGTCAAAGGTGAGAGCCTGGGAACGAGGCTAGCCTGAACTTCAAGATACCTTGGCTATCATTAATGGATGCCACTTTTACAGCTGGCTCCGCCTTGTCTATCGGTGAGTGAGGATCCACCAGCAGCTGTGGGTGTTTGACCATCTCTCTCTTTATCTCTTCCTTCTGAGCTTTGTAGGGAGTAAGAACTGCTAGCTGGTCCAAAGGAACTTTGTGAACTTGATGAAGAACACGGACAATTTCTACCTGCAAAACAACAAATGAGTGATTACTGCCATACACTTCCATTACAATTTAACTCATGAACCTACCACTTTCACCGCCTCTCTCATGTTGAATTTTGACTCTCTACCAATCCTCTGATCTTCTTCCCCAACAACATCACAGAATAAGATTGGGTAATTAGTTCCTTGTGGCCAAAATCTGCCCAGGTTAGTTTCATGGCAGTTCCGTTTCTTCACAGAATCATCAGCTTTTAGTTTTCCTTCATAGAAATGCTCAGATGGGAACTCACAGATAGCCTCATGCTATAATTATACAGAGTGTATACATGAATCTTGTGGCTACTATGAACATGATTGAACCGTAACTCAATAACAGGTACTTTCAGTGATCACTTACCATTCTGTATTGTGTGGTGAGTCTCTTGGTAAATTGGTCATCAAATTTCTCAGCGTATCTCTCAAACAGTGAGTTGGCAAGTCCATTCTCCTTGGCTGGTTGATACTCAATAACAGGCTGGAGTTGTTTGTGGTCTCCAATGAGTACCACGTGCTCACAGAGGCTGATTGGAACCACTGATTCTGGCTCCGTTGCCATGCCACTCTCATCAATGATGCACTGATGAGGTGTAACAAACTCCATACGATTGCTAGCTGCTTCGTTGCATGTGCAGAGGATTATGTCAAATTTTTTGCTTTTCAGAAATTCTTCTTCTGCATTTGCCAGTGCTCTGCGATGCTCAATGCATAGCTTTCCACTTGGCAGCTTTTTGTCTCTTTCAACAGACTTTAGTTGTTCTTCCAAAACTTTCAGTTTATGAACTGCCTTGATTCCTTCAGACTCTCTAAGATTCACGTGCAAGGCATACTTGAACAGATCTGACTCTACATTGTAGTCTGAAACATTGGACTGTGTTTGATTTGTCTTAGGACTGGTGTGATACTTCCTTTCAACAGAGCGGCTGTAAATTCTGAGGATTTTCAAATTCAACTGTGGATTTTTGTGGCAAAGCATGTCAAGTTTTCCTGTATGTAAAATGCAGATTTACATTTCCACTAAAAACTTGTAACCATACACACATTCAGCTGTATAGTTAGTACTTACTCAGTACAACATCCACAGACTTGTTTGAAGGGCCACAGTAGAGTACACATTGACTAGGTGAGAGGGTTTTGTTAGCCATTGCAAATATGTATGCAATATGAGCTCCAGTTTCACTTTTACCAGTGCCTGCAGTAATCAAACATTTGTAAACCATAATATTATATACCAAGGATTAGAATCCATTAATTTTGTACCTGGAGGTCCTTGAATAAGCTGAAACTTCTTCGTCAATGCTAATTCAATTGCTTCTTTCTGTCCCTGATTTAATAGTTTCCTACTATCTCCCCATAAAGTTGTAGCCAACTTGTCTCTCATGAATACCTTTCTTGCAGCTTCGTGGTGCTTTTCTGGCACTGCACAACACGTGAATTGTTACCATTATAGTGAGTTGGTTATAGTACAATAATCACAAACACATGCACTAACCTTTGGCTCTTTTTAGCTCTTCCTCTTTCTTTCCCAGTGCTACCTGAGAGACTAGTTCACTGATCGGCTTTTGTTTCCTTTCAAAACGATGTTTGTATAGTGTGCGTGATTTGTCCAGCTTGAGAAGTCCTTTGTACACTCGCCTGTTGATAGAAAACAATTAAATTAATATGTCCATACACATACTAGTTTACAGTATCTGATGAATGCAAGCATAATCATTCCTTACTGGTAAGACACAGCCAAAGAAATCAACTGCAGCTCACAGGTCTGTTTCAGCACGTCATTTTTCACCAACATCTCTGAGATTCGACAGTTTCTCTCTCCAATGAACTTCATGTAGATAATAATACCATTGTATTCTTCTTCATCCTCGTCTCTTTCTTCCACCTTATGGACCACCAGGTGGAAGACAGCCCGTGTCTTGTGATGGGGATCAGTGCCATATCGCACACACACAAGATCTCCGACACTGATCTTGAAAAATTCTGAGCAATTCTCCACAAAATCCTTAGGCTGTCTCATCACCACACTCTTGTCATCAATGGTGTAGTACACTTCATCAATACAGTTGGAAGGTATGCTCAGCTTAGGCCATTCTAGTTTGACATCTTGAATAATGGTTGGTTGACAATCCCTCACACTCGACTCAGCTGCTTCAGCTAATAGTACCCTCTCCCACAACTTTACATACTGTTGGATGGTAAGGTAATGCTTTCGTGAGGCCTTGGAGATGTCACAGTCAGAGAAGCAGTCAGCAGGACGGGCATTGTGTTGAACACATACACGTATAGCTGGACTTAGTTCAACCATCTGGACAGTTGGAGTGATGTGAGACTCTCGCAGTGCTTGCGTCATCCACACTTTGAGTGAGGAGTTTTCTTGTAAACTGAACTTCAATGAGTAGTTGAGAAATGGTGATGTACCATTGAATGGGGACTTAGTTTTGGAATCTTGGCCTTTAATTGCAATGTCTGGCAAAACAGCCTTGAACTCTGTCATTCTTTCTTCTGTTGGATTTTTGACAAATTCTAAAGCTTTGCACCATCCTTCAGAAGCTACTTTAACCATAGAGGGATCCAATGGAGCAAAGTAACACTGCTTGGTCATTGCTTTTAATTCATCATCGTTAGAGCACAAAACTTCCAAAGTGATATTTGGATCAATATCTTCTCGTTGGCGGTGAATCTCTGAGAGACTATGAAACAGCTGATCAAAAACTTTAGTGCCATGTTTTTCATTCATGGAAGTTATTTTGACTTTCCAGTGGTAGAACTTTGCAGGATTGGGTGTTTCTTCAATTTCACTTTGTTTGTCAAATGGACCAATATGTCTAACTTTGATTTTCTTGTCTCTTTTAGGCAAGCAGTCCAGCTTAAGTTTGGGAAAGAAAAACTCAATCGAACCCTTTGCAACTTTTGTAACAAATGCATCAAACACTTCACTACTGGAAGCAAATTTGACAGCTAATTCCACATTTGACATACTCTTCTCAAATTGGCTTGCATTTTTGTTCTTACTGTTAAGATTATGGCATAGTTTAGATAGTTCTTCTTTCTCAAAGATGAGAGGCCTACCTGATAACAACTGCTGTACCATTCTCTGGACTACCACATCACAATATCTTCTCATTGGAGATGTAAAGTGAGTGTACTCGTCCAAACAAAGACCAAAGTGATGATACTTTGATGGGTCAGGTTCATCTTGACTGTCTGTACAGCAGTACTTAGCTCTTCGGAAGTTGGACTTCATTTCAGATTGGGCAGCTGCTAATTGTGGGTAGTATCTGTCGGAGGTGATTAAACAAGCCAGGAATACCAAATCCTCTGATGAGGTGAGGTTTGTTAATGTTCTTTTGGGGATTACTAGCTCTACTGTGTCCAAAGGTTGACCATGATTATCAACAGTGTAGGACATGGAGAAATGAGAGAGACTGTAGGAGTAAGGCACTAGCTGTCTATTTTTTGACAGAAATGATTTCATTGCTTCTTCATTTGGAGGTCCCTGGCGTCTTAAGACTGCAAGGTCAGGCAAATGTTGGTGGATTTTCTTAGCAACAGTCGAGTTAGCCCATATCATTAGCTCTTCCACCAGCATATGTGATTGCCAGCAGTATGCATCTTCAAGCTCGTTGATGTCATAACAATATGCAGCATCACTTCTCAGTCTTTCTTGTTTCATGCAGTATGCTATCTTGTAAAGGAGCTTCAATGTGTCAGAGAGAGACGGCTGTTCTTTGTCCAAGTTGTACTTTTGAACACCATTTTGTGGCTCAGTATCTTTGGTAGGTATCTTTCCATTCATGATCTCTTGGGCATTACTGTAAGTCAGCTGTACAGTCGATTTGATTTGTGACATTTTCACTCTAGGCTCTTCAATTTGAATACCATCTCCAGTGATAGTTACATTGGCTATCACAGAGACCACATCTCGAAGACAGTTTGGAACGAGAGACAACTTCTTGCGAGTTTCAACAGAAAGCATGTGCATAATCTTACCTTTGGTCCCTCCATAGACTGATGTGGCCATTTGTCTAGCTTCTTTGTCCTCCATTGAATCATGTGGCAAGTGTTTGGCTACATTAGCTATGTGAACACCTAGCTCAAATGACTCTAATCCATCATCTCCTTGAGGCAATCTCTTAAGAGATAAAGCATCATCTAAGTTTTGTGCTTCATTTGGATCAATAGTGAAGAGACGATCGTACAGTGGACCAGTTGCTGGATCTCGTTCACAGTCAGTAGCATCAATATTAGTACAAACATCATTAAACTGAACTTTATGCTGTAATTTCAGCAATCGTTCGGCTCTGAAGGCAGTGGTACCTTTAGGTATGGCACAGATCACCATGCCAAGGGGTGAACGGTACTTGGTATTCCACTGAATGAAGGACACAATAAAAAGCATGTTTTTGGCAACTGAAAGAGGTATCACATTTTGAATCTGTGGAAGTTCACCATTTCTAATAGCCTCAATGGACTTGGGGGTGAAAACTACTACATCCTTTGACTGCTGTAGTTCTTCAGTAATAGCATCCTTTCTTTTCTTTGTAAGCAAATCTCGTGAGAGTCGAGGCAAATTAACAAAGTTTGGGTTTTTCCTGTCTACTGGACAGAACACAATGGGATTTCTGTGATACACTTGACAGAGAAAATCTCTGTCGTTCCCTTGTCGATCGCTGATTATCGGCTCAGAAATTAATACTCTGCCATAATGCTTTCCCTCAGGACAATCTTCAAACACACCAACTTGGACAGTGTCACCATCGAATGCACCAATCCTGTTTTTTTTACCTTTAATTGTAATGACGCTTTTGTTGGCATCCAGTGGAGTGGCTGTAGCCTCTCGGGGGTTATCAATAGAAAGAATGCAGCCATAAATCTCAACAAAACTAACTGGTTCACTTTCAGTTTCACTGGTTTTGTCATCCACAGCACTCTGATTTTTATTGTTTGGTGGGGCATCAAATTTCCAGGCAATGTCAGCATTTTCTACACGAGACAAGGTAAGCTTCAATTTTTGACAAGCAGGAATACTTTCAAGCGTCTTGCGATAAGCTTTGAGAATGCTGTCAGGTTTAGCAGTGGAGGTTGGCTCTTCAAGTTTGAAAGAATCACTAAATACTCTCTTGAAAAGAAGTTCCTTCAATTGAGGAACATCAGGATGGTTTTCCTGCTTTGGTGGCTTAAGGATATAGAATGTATTGCATTCTAAACATCGCTTGATGTACTGACTCCAGCACTTTGCCTTGTCACCATTACCAGTTTTTTCTTTGTAATTTTCAACCATGTTCTTCTCCATGCTCAGCAGGAAGAATGGATTACCCACAGCTACTACTAGAGACTGGGACCTTGTGATTGCAGTATTGAACACATATGGGTCACAGAAACTCTTTGTGGGATTCTTGCTTTCACATAATATACCACTATCTTCGGACTCAGTAGCAGCTTCAGATGTTCCAATAAAAATTGCCTGAAATTCCTGTCCTGAAAGGATATAGATATATACAAAGCAAGCTAACATCATGATAAGCAATATAGTTTCGTTATACAGACCTTGGATGTCATAGGATGGTAGTACTTCAATTCCTTTGAGACTTTGGTAATGTTTGTCATTCAAGAGCTGCCTTAAAAGTGAACACTGGTTTGGTGTAAAAAAATTCACATCACAGATTGTACTAATAGTACGAAATCATCAATACCTGACTGGCAGATGATGACATGATACACAGTCTCTTTAGGTTGTCTTTATTTAGTTTCCCCCAAACTTGGTCCGGCCATTCAGATTCAGAGCAGAATTTCAAAGCAACATCCAAGAGAGCACGAGCTTCTTCAAAATCAGTGCTTTTTGGGTGGCTGGAAATATCTTTAAAATTTGCTGCAGGACAGTAGAATTGCAATGGAAATGTTATTGATGGATGAGGAATGGCTCCATCAACTCTGCACTGGAGTGTTGATGCATAAAAAAGGCTGGAGGGGAGCATTAATATTCCACTGTGACAGCGATAGTTGGTTGTGAGAGAAACTGAACTGCTATCAGCAACGTCTCCAAGGGATTCATACAGCTTGTGAAGTCTTTCCAGCATGGAGGTCTGTAGCCCATACTTTGAAGCTTTCTCACCAAGTACAAGCATTTGAGGACCAACCTGTAAAGAATTCGTACTGGAATTGATGATAGCTATAGCATGATGTAAACAAAAATTAATTAATTAATATGTTAAAGGTCCATGCATGCATATGTGTAAATATTAGTTAACATGCCAAAACCCACCTGCTTATGATCACCAGCAATGATAATCTTGGTATTTTTGCCTGCAAAACAAAGTGGTCCAAGTGTCTCGGGTTCTCTGGTCTGTGCTCCTTCATCAATCAGGATGTGAGTAAAGAAGCCTTCTGCTGGGTGGTTCTTTATTTTTTTCACAAGAGAAGGTGCTGTTCCTAGAGTTGTAACTATCAGCCGATACTTGAATAATAGAGGAACCGAATATTTTGTCCTATAATATTCTTTATATTTCATTTCAATTTGTGAATGATGTGAACTATTTGCAGTGACACGTACAAAATTGACAAACCATGGGAATTTTTTATCACGCTTCATTTGGCCAAAATACTCAACAAAGGTATCGACTGAAACTTGGTGATGAGCACATACAAGAACTCGATGTTCTTTAGACTCCTCAAGAAACTCATATGCTGCTCGAGCAAGTAACCGTGTCTTACCAGTGCCAAATGGACCAGCTAACAAGACAGGAACTTCTGGTGAACACTGCATTACAGCAGACAAAGCTTGAAGCTGCCCATAGTCAAGATCTAACAGGCCAGGCCAAGGAGGTCTGCGGTGTGTGTATTCATCAACTAAGCAGCTAGAAAAGCTGTCTTTATTGGGAATCAGTCTCTCAATTACACTTTCTGGAAGCCTGTTTAGTGCCTCGTGGAGACCACGAAAATAAGAATGCTTGAGATTGAATTGAACTTCTAATTTCCTAGTAAAAATAGTCTTGGATATTAAATGAAGCTTCTCCACTTCAGCTTGAGTCAAAGCAAAAAATATAGCATTATATTCTGAGTGAATTCTCTTTGAAGAATGGGCATAAACATGCTTCACTTTAATGGCAATTTTTTTCTCTTCAAATATGATTGATGAGCTTTCACTTGCTTGTTTTGCATAGTCAAATATATCTGCATCATCAGTGAAGATATGACCATAGCGAACATACTCTTCGTTCCAATCATGTTTCAGACCATCAGGTATATAATTCTTCTGATAGAAGGTAACTTCGTACATTCCATTGCACCTATATATAAATTATACAGGCAAATTATACTTCATCTGATTCACTCAATATTATATATATCATATTATAAGCAAAGTTGTGTGTGTCCGTGTGTGTGTGTGTGTGTAACGGAAGGTCACCGGAAGTGATGCGACCTCGAGCTAAAATGCTACTTTTTCTCTGGACTGGGAAAATTTCAAACTATGAAAAGTGTTCCTAGAGAGCTAGCTTAGATAGTCCAAGCCTAATGTAGAATGGCAGGCGCTACAAGTATGGCTAACTTTTTTGAGATCCCTGACAAGGCTTACCAGTGGCATCCGTATCCGACAAAGAAGCGTGATATAGAAGCCAATCTTTCACAAGAGAAGCGTAGCGAGGGGAGCGCTTTCGCTTCTAGAAGTCTGCTTCTCTGTCGCTGTACACGAAACACAGCTAGCCAGACAGATAACGAGTTTCTTTGCCAGCTGATTGCAAAAATGGCGGAAGTCGGAAAAGGGTCGTCCGTGACGTCACGTATTGAGGTAGATTGCTGAGCATGAGCTGGCCAAATTGCAGAGAGGAGCAGTACAATGAGTACATGCCATGGTTACCTTTGTTTCCCTGCCCAGTTATTGCTATGCAGATGACTGTGCTAAGCAGCTTGCATGCATCTAGCAGTAAATATCNTTATTTTTTTGAAATTTTTGCTACTTGTTCATTCACTTTTTTCAACACTACAGTGTGAAGACTGTTAGAGACTGGTTAGTCCCTACAAAAAGTTTGAGTATAGCAGCTAAATACATGCATTATAATGTTTGAGTAACTAATGCGCATGCGCGTTAAATGCCACGTGGATAGATAATGACCTTTGAACTCTACCTGCAGGGAAGACTGCTACGTTGAAGTACATGAATTTATATGCTAAGTTTCAAAGCTTTCTAGTTTTTGTTTAAGCATATTTGTGATGAAATCGAGTATCAAGGAACGTAGTTCCCTTGAAAAGGACTTATCTTGTGCTGTTAAAGTAGGCTCAACACTTTCTGGTTCTCTGGAAGTCGTGTTCAAGTAAGTCAGTTAGTACGTATTACTAAGTTAGGAGAACAAAAATGGCACTATTGTGGCTTCCCACTAGCGCTCTCTACGAGTGCCCAGTGAAGTTTCTGTGAGTTTCTGGCCTTGCATGCAGTTGGAAACCTGTTGGGGAGAGCCTTTGAGCAGGTTTGAGGGCCTAACTTTGTTTTGCTAGATTTTTATGGTGATAAACATTTTGTATTGTGTCTATGAGACATGTGGCCCATTCCTACTATACGTACTACCGTACGTATGATAAAACAAACAGATAACTTAAACTAGACTGCCGGCCAAGAGTTGGGTATAAAAATGAAGTAGTCATGTGCCGAAATTGAGACATGCCTTGTTCCAATACTTTTTAACGCACTGCCCATTCCTACACTATTTATTTTTTTGAAATTTTTCCAAGTCATGGCCCAGGAATAGACTCAGAGTAAGCCATAATTATAATTATATTGGCTTCTATTACCAGCTGCAGTAGGAGAGCTTAAATAAGATTTCTCTATAATTTATATATAATCTTATTATATATACTCATGCAATTGTGCTTGAATGAGTTTTAAGCATTTTTGTGATAATTTTCAGTCATGTTCTTTATTCACACAGGTGTTTCCAGAGTTGAAGTTCCGTTATGTTGAAGAAGACCAGCCAGAGGAGTTCTTTATTCCCTATGTGTGGACACTAGTCTTTAAATCATCAGCACTGCATTGGGACAATAGCAAAATTCATTTTTCCACCTCTTAATTATTATGTAATTTGATTCATGTCAATCATGTGGTTTCTGATGTTGACCTTTGAGGTAAAAGTGCTTTCTGTGCATGTTTGCAAGCCGTTGNGACATGAAGTGCAGTTCATTAAACTTGTGTCATGGATCTTACAATGGCCGATCCATTAGAGTCACTCACTAATGCTGTGTGTGTGTGTGTGTGCGTGTGTGTGGATCAATAAAAACTATCCTAATGATAAGCTACTAGTTAAAGTTGTCCTGTATTTTATTGTCACTATAATATTATTATTATAAGTGCTGTTTTGTTACTAAAATAAAATATGCGACATTATATGACATTCTATGAATTTCTGTGACATTCTGGTTTTGTTTCTAGCATGATCTAGGTACCACGTCCAGATACTAGCTCTGTGTACATACGTATATTGTGAGCTTGTTAATAAAAAATGTCCCAAAACGTCACAGTTTATTTTTGCTAACAAAACAGCGCTTATATAGTGACACAGTTCCTTTAACCATCATAATAAACATGTACTACACTCACTGAGATGTGTGGGTGATCTGGGAGGAGTTGAAGTGGTCTGGATGCTACTGGTATCAGAGGACGCTAGACCTACAGATACACACACACACACAAACACATAAGAACAGAGGTAGTCATAAAAAAGAAACTTCAATCCTGCCTGCATGCATGGAATATTAAAACTCACTTGCTAAAGCAGGGGCTGATAGTTTCCTTGGTGATATAGGGGGTGTGGCTAGGTTATCACCGACAGGTGCTGAAATATCTGTAGCAAAATAGAATCATACCAATACCTTAAAAGGAGGTGCTCACTGTTACCATGGCAACAACATACCTGATCCAAACGAACCAGTTGTTGGAGACGGAGAAATGGAGAAATTACTGCTCTCTGAATTGTGATGAGGGGGGTCAGAAATAGATTAATTAATGAAAATTATGTGAGGGGTCAATGACAATGACTCACTGTGCTTCTCTAGCTGTGTAGTGTGGGGGGCAGACTTCCGCTTCCCTCGGTTCAGGGGACTGGGAGGATTTCTACGCAATTGGACCACTGGGAGGGGGCAGAGAAGAACAATGAACAGCTGTATGCTGTAGCAGACATATTTATTCTACCTTTTTCACTGCTCTCTGCAATCTTCTCCAACAAGTCTTCTTCCTGGACAACATACTTCCTAGAGAGATGCTTTCTCACCATCTTGGTCATACGATGCTGCAAGCAGAGGGGGGGGGGAAGTGAGTGAGAGAGAGAGAGAGAGAGAGAGAGAGAGAGAGAGAGAGAGAGAGAGGCACCATCATTTCAATCTCACCAATGTGCAAACACACACACACTGAGAAAGAGGAGAGACCACTCTCACTGCAGTGCATGACTCACGTGATAGTAGACCTCCTTGAGAGCGTTATCAGTGATGGTGGAGAGAGCCATGGGGTTGTGTCTGTTCCTCAGTCGAATGGAATGATGGATGCTCTTCAACACACCACCGAGACGACCCAGGTCAACTTGAGGAGGCTCGGGCTACAAGGACACACACACAAAGAGAGAGAAAGAGAGAATGAAGCATTTAAATCTAGAGTAAGTCAGACAGACTTCACTAATTCTATACTGAATTCTTCATTCACACTCACAAGTGAGATCTTCTAATCGTAAGTCTAAATCTAGACTTTCAAGAACCTTTGTTGCTACCTACAATCACCAATCACTCACCATCATCGGCTGCTGACAGTATGTCTTGATCACTCTGATCTGCTTCGCCAACATCCTCAGTTTCTCAAAGTTGACCAGTCCGTCCACCTGTGTCTCGTTGCCATCGTAGAGGAACGTCAGGTCCTTCTTGATGATCGGGAAGAACGGGATTAGGGGAACAGAAGTTGTACGTTGGAGCTCACGATACTTGGCCATGTTGTGGAATGGGTTCATGAAACTAGTCAGATCCTGAGGGAGAGGGAGAGGTTTGTGTGTGTAACTAACTTGGTGGCTGACAGAACTGACAACCCCTTACCCACACAAAATGACGACCCCTTACCAACAAGATAAATGTAAACTACTTTCAGTTCTCTCTACTGACTGACCTCCATTGCCTTCCTGTACTTGGATGGCACCTTGTCCCAAGCTGATCTCTGTCTCTGCACCAGGCCGTGGTTCAAACCACTCAGGATGTGGAACATGGAGTTGAAGTTCTTCAGCTCCTTGCACCATTCTATAGATACAAGTAAAATAGGCAGTCAGTTACTACAAAAGCTCTTCTAACCTGATCTTTTTTCCCCATCTACATCTTGTGTTAATTTTTTCCCTTTTTTTGTTCATTCTCGCCACTGATGGGACTCGAACCCACCACCTTGCAGTCATAAGCCGAGCACCTAGCCCATTTAGCCACCCACTCNAACCCAACCAGCTAACAGATGGTGCTGACATTGAGTGTGTGTGTCTAGCATTTGGACCACCCTGTACTATATCAAAACGAAATACTAACTTTAATTAAGAACTAGTCTGCAGTGTAATTAAAGAGTGTATGGGGTTAATTGCCAACTACAGACCTTACTAATGACTAATAATAATTTTACTGTTTCATGAGTAAATGTCAGCACATGCAGTGTGTGTGTGTGTGTGTGGATGGACCCCCCACAGAGCCAAGGGACTTCACCATTACAAACCTACCTTGTTGATAGTCTTAGCTTCTTCAACTTGTCCAACGACTTGCCTCCAATGCTTGACAATGGGCGAATGATTTTCTACACGATTCAAAACAATCAAACATACATGAAATACCCATGAATACAGCCATACAGAGGGACACATGCTAAAGCAATGCTTGAGTCAAAAATGGCTTACAGGGACTTTTTTCTTTGCCTTGGGCGAACTGGGAACTGTGAATCAAAACAAAGACAATGGAATAAACACACACACACACACTCACAGTGTCACACAATGTTAGGAGAGAGGAGTCCCCCCCGCTATACCCCCCTCCTACCTTTGCCCCTCCCCTTGACGGCATCGGCTGTGGCTGGTCTGGTGTCCATGGTGTTGGACCGTGAGATGGCCGACTGCATGGGGATCACTGGGAGAGGACCAGGGGTCTTCCCCTTGTGGTACTGTGATGAGAGAGATGATGTAATAATGACATCATTTGTGAGATAAATCAGTAGCACTGAAGTGTTTTCTGAGTGAACTTACATCTGGTGGTGGTTTGGGAGGGTCTGCCATGTACTGCTTGAATTCTGAAGTAAATGAAACCATTACATCATAATGATGTCCTTAATTGGAATTACATCACAATGACATCACCAATTAAACTCTCCCTCACATACCGTATAGCGGGTAAATTTGCCGAGAATTAAATTTGGCAAATTGGCAGAATTAAAAAATTACCAATATTGGCAGAATTAAATCACCAAATAAAAAATTACCAATAATGCTAAAATGAGAATTCGCCAAATTTTAAGCCTACCAAATTTACCCGCTATACAGTACACATGTACACATACACCTACCAGGATGGTTTGATTTCACTTTCAATGATAGTTTGTAGTTCTTGCGAAGGATCAACAGCACCTCCTTCAGCTCTTTCTTCTCACACTTGGCATCGTTGATCTCAAGGATCTGAACAAAAAAAATCACCTCACTTAACAAGCTCGGCACTAATCAGATCACATGACTCTCACCTGATCTGCTATGCGTAGCCCGGCCTTGTCCGGGACCGAGAGGGGTACAACCATCGACACAAAGATGGGATGAGCCACTTCCCAGCCACCGACCACCTCAAAGTCCAGAGGGGAGTTGGTTCCAGCCCGATCCTACAGGGAGGGGAGAAGTAGGATGAGCATGAAGAGAGATTACAGAGATTGTTGATTAGGAGGAAAGGTATTATACGAAATCACACTTCAACAAAGGCTACACATATCATCCACTGTTTGAGGTGATTTGGTGAAAGCTCAAGATCTGTTCACACTGACTAAGGAATGATGCTAATCCCATCTCCATTATTTACTATTGAGATACAAGTTAGTCATGAACCAGTTGCACATAAGATGTTCAACTTACAATCTCAACTTGTCTTGTTCTAGCGTTAGAAGCTCTTGCCTTGTCCAGTGCACGTTTCTCTCCTACCTTACCCTGGAGGGAGAAAGAGAGGACAAATGTGATCAACAATGGCTGCCATCAAAGCAGAGAGAAAGAGGATGGTCTTACATCTTCCACTAGTCTAGCCTCGAACCAGTCGAGGAAGGCAGTCATCTCGTCACTTCCTTCAAAGTCAGGGAAGTGCTCAGACACCCAATTGAGGACAATCATGGTGATCTAACAGCAGCAAGGGAGGGGAGGAAGAAACAGCGAGCAATGATTTCAGAGAACTCACATCTTTAAGCTAACAAAATATAACATACCGTATAGCACAAAATATTGGTGGGAAAAAATTTGGCAGATTTTTGTGCTATACAGTATGTGTATCACAAGCTAGAGGTACTTTGCTTACCCTCTCTCTCTCCTCTGGTAGTCCTGACAACCATGTGTCCTTCAGTTTGGTGATTATTGGGGTGGTGCTCTTCAGGAATGTTCGATAGGTTAGCAAGAAGTCTTTTACGAAAGTATCATCCACAGATTCTTCGATGAGATAGTCTACAAGCTTCTCTGGTGTAGCCTAGAGGGTCACAATGAAAGGAAAGAGGTATCCAGCATCAAGGAGATTTCATTACAACAGGAAAATGTACCAATTAGTCAGGAGGAAGCCNAACCAACCAGGTGATCTTCTTCAAGCTGCTTGCATTGCTAACGCCACATTTGCAGCTCTCGGTGGATTCAAGGAGAGCATTCGGCCCGGCATGAAAGTCAAAGTCCTTGGAGAAGGTGTGGAAGACTCGTACGGAACCATCCAAAGTATATCTGAACGTCGTGGTCTCGCAAACGTCCAATTTCCCGATGACGAATTTTGTTTCGGAGTGAACAAGACTCTTGAAGTGCCCCTTTCGAGATTGGCACCGCCTCAAAAAGATGTCCTCCCACTGAAACAGTTGGGAGTCACAGAGCAGCTCTGTCGTGCCATCTTTGCTCTGCTCAAGACTACCACTCCCTCCCTGACACACGCTCACTCCAGTTCAGATGCCAACACCTCTCCTCTTGGCTTCTGTCGTCTCTTTGCTGAGCTTAGAACGAGGGCTTGTGCTGCGTTGGCTTATCACGTGAGAGATAAAGAATTTGCTGAGAAAATTGTCGAGGATTCTGAAGGGAAGTTTGGGTTCTCTTTGCTCAGCGACGAGGCTCAGAGATCAAACAACGGTCTTCGTGTCTCACTGGTTGAGAATCACTGTCAGAGTCTCAGGATGTTGTACAGAGACTGTGCTCGACCCGCTCCCCCCAGAATCGAGAAACCAAGAGTTGAAGTGAGTAATGTGTGTATGTGTGGGTGAGTGGGGATACATACAATAAGAAGGATTGCCTGGTTATATTCCTGCCACATTATTTCATATGTTCTCTCTCTCTCATGCTTACAAAAAATACAGCCTAAATCCATCAAACTAGACATTGTTCGTCCCTGGCCACCTGTGACCTCGTGCAGCTTCACTCACAAGCTGACCTCTGTGACCTACCAGGGTCCCACGGCCTCCTCTGCTGCACCCATCCCTACCCCCGCCAATGGAGGCTCTCAGGACACACCCCAACCAAAGGGAGTCATTGTCTACGCTAACACTGCTATACCAGTACTAGTGAGTATTTACCTTTACTCATGTACATAAGTAGTTCCTGCCATTCACAATAGTGAAGAGAGAGAGAGAGAGAGAGAGAGAGAGAGAGAGAGAGAGAGAGAGGTGGGGGGGAGGGGGTGTTAGTGAGTGAAGGCAGTGATGCATATTTGTCTTACTTCATCTCCATTGTCAATGACGACACTATTCTCAGTGTCAAAGGTCGAGAGCATCAGGAGCTGAAAGAGAGCTCGGCGAATGTTGGAAGTCATATTTGAGAAGACCTGTTGGACGTGAACACACACACAGAAAGTGGAAGAGAGAGAGAGAGAGAGATGAACAATAATAGCATGTGGATGAAGTCTGAAATGCTGCCAAATCTAAGCAACAATCAAATCTCTATCTTAGACCGGACATGAAGTGATACAAGAACTAGAGAGAAAGAAATGGCTAGCAACTACAGTTTCATGTACTTCAACTTACAGGCATATACTGGAGGACATCCATTACACGTTCTGTAAAGTGAGAAAAAAGACACATAAACACACACACATACTCAGAGTAAAGATACTGCTACAAACACACACACACACCAGTATTGTTTCTCATAGCTATATCAGCATAGAAACACAAACAAGGCATTCTTTGGCACATAGAGAGAGCCAAGTAGTTAGAAACAAGTGTGCAACCGCACGTACACACACACACACACCATTACGGAGGCAATACTAATATATACAGTTACTGCAACTACAATGCTCTGCTGTTATGGAGGCTGCTTGTGACTGCAGAACAAAGCCTTACAATGTTCAAAGGCCAAAAAAATTAAGACAAGTAGATTAACACAATTATCGAAACTGATATGGCAGCTGCCTTGTAAGGCAAGGTGGCTGTAATGTCAGAGCTCTTCAAACACACAGTAGCGACTAGGGTAGCAACTGGCCTATCATACCAAATACAACCACGGGCAATTAGGAGACAATACAGCCAGCGATGTTGTTGACAATTGGCTATTATAGATACACAAAGACAGCAACATGCAGCTGACACACACACACACACACACACACACACACACACACACACATACACCCACACACACACTCACCAATATCTTCATCCCCTCTTTCCGCTGGTGGCTTGGAGAGCACCTCGAGGACAGCATCCATGCTCGTGGCAGAGGAGGACTGAAAGAGAAAGAGAGGTAAAGGAAGGTACCATATTGAAGAGGGAGAGAGAACACCAGAGTCACTGAACAGCTTCATCGTGATCGATAAACGCATGGCTATTGTTGTTGTGGAGAGCAGCTACTGTTTCTAATGGAGGAATCTACACAGCAACTTCTACTCTTACTTCATGCTTGCCTGAACTCTGTGGCTACAATAGCTAGCTATAATATATCTCTACTACATTCGAATATTCTACAGTTTCTGCTAGAACTAGTAGCTAGGACTACAGAGCAAGCTATCTTCAAGTATTCAAATGATAAAATTGCCACACTTTGTATCAATCATGCTCGATATAGACTCCAAATTGCTTGTTAGCGTCAACAGCACAGCAAAAACTGCGACAATTAGGAGCTGCACGTAACTGTAAACACAGCCGCTAGCTATCATTCACACACACACACACAGCCTCACAGACCGGCCTCTCTCTACCTATAGGGTAGTGTGAGACAAGAGCGCTACATACATCGGACAAATCACACTTCCATACTAGGACCGATCACATTAGAGACAATTACAGCAATTAATGAACCATGAATCGACAGAAATTTTAATTCTAATTAATGCTCACCTCTGATTGGACGGACTCTTCATCATCAGAATCAACTACAATAAATACAGCATCAAAATATGGTGTCAAAAATGTTTGTTCTACCATATAGCGGGTAAATTTGGCGAAAATTAAATTAAGCAAATTGGCAAATTATTATGCAAATCACCAAATTTAAGAATTGCTAAACAGTTTTATATGCACGCACATACATATAAGCAATGCAGCATGCAGAATTGAATTGCCAAATTTAAAATCACAAATCAAACTAAAATACAAATTTGCCAAATTTTAAGCCTGCCTAATTTACCCATTATATGGTATAAACAGTCTCTCACGTACACACACACTCTCTACAGTACCTTGGCTCTCTGAGAGGTAGTCCAAGGAGCCGACCGAGTCTCTGTTCATGGTGGCAGACCCCTTCTTGTCCGAGGGGGGAGCGCTGTACCTTCTCTCTCTATCTGTCTTTCTCCGCCGAACTGTGATCTCCGATGATGTCATTTCCCTCCTAGTTGTCACCTTGACCGGATGCTCCATGGCCCGCTCTAAGCTTGAATTCGACATACTCACTTTTTTCATGTCCGCAGGATCAAAAGTGAACACCCTTTCTTCACTCCTACTCCGCCTATTTCTCTCGGCTAACAAGTCGGCACTCAGGGGGTAATTGTGCGAGGTCCCCCCATCGTTAGGAGGGGTCGTTTCTTTTAAGGGATCGATCATGTCCAAGTCCATGCTCTCTGGCCGGTCCCCAGAGGGGGACGATCTCTTCCAGGCACTCCTCTTGTCGATTGTGACCCCTGCAATGTTCTCCAACGGGGGGCGATGGGACTCACTGCGAATGTGGTTTTGAGCTGGCATGATAGTGTCTTCTGCTCTTGTGCTAGCAGCTACTGTGCCGTGAGAGAGAGAGAGAGAGAGAGAGAGAGAGAGAGAGAGAGAGAGAGAGAGAGAGAGAGAGAGAGATGCACGTCGATAAACTAAACTACACACTGTAATCATGCAGTACAGCTTACCTGAATAAAATCGTGTCCTTATTGTGAACTTCATACACCAGTCTCTCCAACACAGGCCTAGTACAAACCAAGCAAGAGTGAATCTTTTCAAAAAAAAAACAAACTTACAGCTACCTCAAAATCTTGGCTGGCTACACAAAACACTCAACAGAACTGAACTGAGCGTGTAACCACTGATATTATATATTGTTGATCAGTTGCCAACACGGGCCAAAAAGGGTAGGCACAATTTATACTCTGAAAGAGCAGTAGTTAGTGAGGACAATCACAACAGACACCTTACTAGAACAAATTGGATTAGTCAACACCCATTTATATTGCAGCCTCACACACAGACACACTAACATAGGCCCGTTCTATTGAACCAATGATGTTTGTATTCAATAGTTGAAGCATCATTCAACAGCTGGTTTCACCCGGCTTTGAAGACACTGGAGAGAGAGTTTTAACACATGGAGGTGTGTGGAGCAGTCCGTACATATGCTGCCTCAGCTATGCCTACACCATTCAACAGACTCCCAATACTACATTATGAAACTGTGTAGCCATTAATAAACTGTTCTGAAACCATGTTGTGATGGCCAAGCTGTAGCCAATATACAAATGAATGATCTCCTTTAAAAAGACACTGCTATTTGTGAGCCTAACTAGACTTGACTTTAGAACCATACAAGTATAGCCCTCCCTCCCTGGAAGGCAGGCAATAAGTAGGCTTATGTTTACAAAGAGATCTTAGGGATCTAGCTGTGGGTATGTGTGTATAAGGTCAGGGAAAAAAGAACCACATCTTAGCTAGTTGGTTGTGTTGAGTTTCACCAGCTACAAGACCACAGCCGGACTTTGGCACAGAGTTAGCAAACAGCTGGTGTAGTAGCAGAGAGAGGTGTGGCCACATTGGCATGGATACAAGGATCACATACATACAAACATACATACATACATACATACATACATACATACATACATACATACATACATACAAACATACATACATACATTATGTCGTACCTGATGGTTGTGTTGTCGTAGCTGGTGAACTCTGACAGTTTCTTGAGTGTGTGGCAAATGTAGTCGACATCCTGTAGGAATAGATTGAAGACAGATAATGTAATGGTGTCTGTGTGATGGTGTACCTTCTTCTGTGTGTGTGTGTGTGTGTGTGTGTGTGTGTGTGTGTGCGTGTGTGTGTGTGAGTGTGTGTGTGGATTACTCTCGAAAGTGTGATGAGAACACATTGAAAGTAATTTACAATTGTTTGTGAAACTAACATAGCACGGAAGGGGGGGGCAGAAATTCATCTTAGAAGTTGTAAAAATGATTTTGACATTGTGAAATGAACACAATAAGACTCCCCTATATACCACTATCAATAAGTTAGGAACAATACTTAGGGGGGAAAGGGAAGTTATTTTTTTTTTTACAAATTTAAGCTGAAAACACATGTACACTCACACACAAATACACACATGGTTTCAGATGTTGACACATATAGGAAGTTAAAAAAACTTTCCCCTTTAGAGTAATGATATTCATGATTGATTCCAACACTCACACACATACACACACAACAACATACAAAGAGAGAGAGAGAGAGAGAGAGAGGTAGAACACACAGTGTTTACTTGCAGTACACACACATCACATATAAAAGGTGTATGTACAACCAGTCAGTAACAATGAGAATGGTATGCCAAAAATGTGGAATATCACAATAGTGTTGAACAGTAAGTCGGCCAGTGTGTGCAGTGTGTGTGTACACAGCACAAAAGGCTGTAGTAAGATCAAAAGATGGCTACAACCACGCACAGAAGAACAGGCAAGCCCAGACAATACCCCACTAATGGTGTGTGTGTGCAGTAATATTGACCACCCATTAACTGCAAGTATTAATTTTCACAAAAACAAAAGAAAGTTTAAAAGAAGCTCTCGTGTTCATGAACAGCTGTCCCACACAGCTGTCAACATACAGGCTCCCTCCTAAACTTAAAACTGCCCCCTAGCTATATACTCTCTCCTCCAGACTACTGGCCTGACCAAACAAGAAAGAGGTCTAGCTGTAGACAGCTGTGAGCCATGTACCAGGTCATGTACTGGTGATGTGTTTAGAAGAAAGACAGACAGATAACCTGGAAGTTACAAGAAGACTCCACTTCCTGACTTCAATGGGAGCAATGATGGCCAACGCTGCTAAGTGACTAAATATTGTTAATGAAAGGTGGTTCACCTTCTGATAATAACAAAATACTTGAATACTGAAAGCAGCTGAGAAGCTCTTGAAAGCGAGGTAATGACTGTGAGAGTTGGAAGGTCAAGGAAAGAGGACATCCTAAGAATGTCTTGTACGATCACGTACACATACACCACCTTGCTGACTCTCTCTCTCTCTCTCTCTCTCTCTCTCTCTCAGAGATACACCCACCATTGGCATACTAACAGGCTATATTTGACACACAGGCACACACACCTGGCTACACAATTGGTTACATTTAAGGTATTGGACTAATTCAAGAGTTAACAACTATGGAAACAGCTGGATAATAATACACCGAGCTTATTTATCAACAGAGGCTTGTCCGTGGCTGCTAAACCATGGCATAAGAGTTGCCAAAAAAGGCTCGAATCTGAAACAAAAACTTACTCTAGATACATAATCACATCTTTCTACGTACTTTCTACTCAAACACAGAAGCTATACCAAGTGATAAGAGCTATACACAGAGTGTGTTCAGGATTACATCATACATGTTGTTGTCATGGTGCCATAGGAGTGCAAGCATTCATATGCTGAACTGCTCCTTGTCATGTCAGCTGATTCATTGGCTTATAACCAACGTTACTATGACAATAGAGAACCACTCACATACATATTCAATGGTTGCTACTACAATTGGCAATGGTTTGACCATTGTGTACCAAACTGAGCTAACTGGCTCCATGAACTACCAAACCTTTCAAACTGATAGCTACACACGACCAATAAGGGACGTTCATTGACCAGTAGTTGCCAAGGTCTTAAGATAAAGTGTCTTGAGAGTAAAATGACCGAATACAATTGATGGCCAATTACTAGTTCAATTGTCAGCATTGGTGTTACTCTAGTGTCTCAATGTGAGCCCTTTGTACTAGCAGTCTTCAGATGAATTGTTCTCTCATCGACACACACACACACACACACACACACACACACACACACAAAGAAAGAGAGAAAAACAGACAGCCTGCTGTTAACAGTCGACTTACTCCAACTGTATTTCATGCTACAATGGACACACAGAATGTAAGCATGCTTCACACATCGGAGAGTAATTCCCTAACCAGGTTAGACAATGTCTGTCTCATGCTCACCACCTTTGAAGAGAAGAACAAGCAACAATAGAAGACATGGCTACTTCCAAACTATTGGACAAGGAAGACCCTACGATTAAGGGATTTAATTAGATTAAATAAAGCCATCAATGGGGAAGATCCTCTAATTAAGGAGACTTAATTTGTTATTAGAACAATTAAGCAACAGTAAACACAAAGAGTGAGAGTGCACAAAAACAAACATATGACTACAAAAATACAAGACACAACAACAACATGGAGATAGCTGCGGTCGTACTGACTCAGGGAATCGATTGAGATATATTTGGATGTGACTAACACAAGGTGGAATCTGGCGTGTGTGTGAATGGCGGAGATCGGCATTCTAAAACCCAACAACTGAACCGATTTTAGTTCCAGTAGAGTAGCTCTCAAAACCGACAGATTAATCTGGTTCCTTTTTTGAGAGCCATCGCATCACACACTCTCTCAACAGTTTCATCCCAGCGACCCAACGAGGTGAAACACACACACACCCACTCGCAATTCTTTCCTGGTTCCCTGGAATTGTCACCTTCACAACCAACATCAACATCATCCTGTTAGTGTTGAGGTGACACCAATAGCATGTATCCAAACAGCCCCCCCCCCTCCTGTGTGGGCTCAGCTAGGAACAGTGGGAGGCATGGAGAGAGACAAGATGCACAAAGGAAAGGTGGTGTTCTCGAGATGTTAGCTAGCAACAGAAGTACACGGGTCTCGTATTTATAGAACAAAGGTTGGGGATTAGTTAGGAAGAAACCGGTTAGTGTCTGGGATCGGGAGTTCTAGGCTAAGAGAGACAGACTAGACGTCATTGACCACACAACTGGAAAGCGTTTAAGTGGATTACATTTGCCTTACAGTGAGACAGAGAGGGGTACATTTGCATGCCTAGTTACAAAGATCACGGTTCCATTTGTACACCTAGTTATAAAGGACCTGGTTCATTTCCTCCCAACATAAAAGAGGCAACTGCTCTGAAGTTGAACAACAAAACAAAAGTCTCTGCTATGCTTGAAAACGATCTAACGCACAGAGCTACTCAAGACTGTAACAGAACGACATCCTCACACAGAGAATCACTCACACAAACAGTGTTGTAAGGGAGCGACAGGAACCTATACACATGTAGGCTTCCACTCACGTAGCTACTTGCCTGTTGTACCATCACTACAATTCATGGTAGAAGAAGCACAATAGAACAGAGCTTCCTCTTTTAGTGGGAAGGCCAAAACACTATACACCATGTTAGTGTAACTAGTCATAATACTTTTTAGAGATGCTTTTCAACTTGGGCTTCAGGTCTTAAACTAATAGTATAGAGTTAGTGTTTCAATAGAAGTGCCAGTGTGTGTGTGTGTGTGTGTGTGTGTGTGTGTGTGTGTGTGTGTGTGTGTGTGTGCACGTATTTCTAGGATGACAACAGACACACCGACATAAATATTATACACTCGAGGTGAGTGAAATCTGCCACACCCCCACCCTGTACCCACAACCAAAATTATGGACACTATACCACTTTGTGCTTTTTTGTGCCTTTTCAGTGAACTTTTTTTGAAGGCATTCTCTAGTCAGAGCAACAATGGTGGAGATAACTGACTAAATAGAGGTGTGCACCTCACAATAGTCAAAGCATGAATCAACAGAGTCTTTGCTACTATACAAACACACTTATTACCACCACTTTATACCTAGTGTTCAATTATCTCAAATATTCTGGTTAGCACTCAGACAAGATGATGTGTTACTCATACCTGCTCCGTTCTCTCGCTGGGTTCTCTCCTCACGCAGTCCAAGAAACGTTTGGTGAACACCAAATCTTCATCCATGTTTTCCCTCTCTTGCTTCGCGCTTCTATAAACCTCTCGGCGCGCTGGTTGTCCAGTACACACAGAATGTAGTCTCTACAACGACGTACAGCGCAAACAAGAGAACCTGCTCTTTTCCTCTTTCCTTCTTTCCGTGAAAAATGTCAAGTTTCTCTTTCGACTTGTACCCCTTAGGCTATCGGACGTTGAGCTTTTAATACAAGTTTGTTGTGAAGTTGACGTCCTTTGCAAACAGCTGGCTCGTATCCTTGCTTTGCATGAGTGAAAAGTGAGTCACACTTTAAACTGAAACTTGCTAGCTGTTCAACGTCCCCTGAATTTGTTTATTTTAGCCACTTCACTGTCGAGCTATAGCGAGCGGGGACACATGTCCTTTGATATGATAATATTGAAGTGCAAATTTATTTTTCTTGGGGGTGTGTTTTGCATTGATTAATTTCGCTTAAATAGATCAATACAGAAAAATTATGTTTATTTAGGGATATATACAGCCATGTGTATGACAAGTGGAATTCTTTGATGGTTAAAAACACAGGAGAATTACTATCTATGTTAAAAAAGAAACAAACACTTTGATTGTACAAGGCAAGCATTGACCATTGCTATACACAATACAACAACAACAAAACCAACATTTTTGACACAAAAAATCATTTTAAAACTAATAATACACCACTTCAAAACCAACTCACTCCACACCATGAGCAAATATCATGACCAGACCAGGTGACACTATCATGGTCTCTCCCATGTGTTCATTCTCCGACGCCATTATCACAATTGCCTGCTTCCCAGGTACCCTCTTTGTCACATACTGTTCGTATCTTCGTCGATTTAGCTGTCTTGTTTCAAGCGTGCTCAAACCGGATGGCCATCTTCTTTCATGAGCGTTTGCCATCAGCTCTGACAATAAGTGAGAAGGACAACCACTCTCGCTGAGAGCCCTTTTGATGATGGCTTGCAGGACAGCATCGGGAGTGGAGATCATCCCTCCCCAGCGCCTTACACGAGCTGGTCTCAGTGTTGATAACCAACGGACTGTTTGGATAGCCTTTTCGGTTTCGTCCGAGTTGCTCAGACTCCCACAAACCCCTGAGGTACGCATGCTACGTACGATCTCTTTCAGGATGAGGATCTCCCTGTTCTGATCGTTCAATTGGAGCTCCAAGTTGTCCAATTTGCTACTCAATTCGTCGACCGTTTCGGATTTCTCCTTCAAAAGTTTGTGCAACTCTCGGACGCAGTTGTGCTGCGGTACTTCATCCATCGGAACTATCAACCCACATCCCTTCTCACACGCCACAGGTCTCTTTGGGTTGTACTGACATTCGTCAAGGTGGCTACCAAGGCCATCCAATCTCACCACAACTGTACAACCAAACTCTTTATTCTCACAGTAAATTTTTAAGCGAGCTAAAAGGTTGCGTAGAATTCTCGGTGGTTGAATGAGATCGTCTAGAGGAGAAACAGGATTTCGATCCACGGGACAGACGGCTTGATGCTTGAGCCATTCATGAACGCAAGAGCTACAGAAACAGTGTTCACATTGGCGTATCTGGACTGGCGATTCGAGGACCTGACCACAGATGGTACAGATGAGTTCTTCGTCCACTTCATCTTCAAATCGTCCTATTTCATAGCCCATCTCCTAACGAAAGAAGGTAGTGAAGTGATGAAACAGCAGTTGAAATCACCGCCAAGAGATCATTGATCTGTTGGCTTATTATTTCTAAAAGGACAAAATAATGTGATAAACCATCATAGCGCATGTATGAGTTAAATAACGTTTCACACAACTCACAGCAAAGGCATTTTTACTCGTCTCTTTCCAGCGCCACGTACCTTGGTGGGCATCAATTAGAATGCATCCTGCTGCGGAGATCGTTTCTAGTGCGCATGCGTAGATTCGGTTGCTACGAACGGTTGCTAAGGGAAAGTAAAACGGCAAGTGGTTCTTTGTGGAAGCTTTTACTGGACAAGAATGGCTACTGGCATGATACAACCGAGTTCAGAGGGTAGTAAGACCTACACTTACTCATCACAGCCCAGAGCTGTACAACAAAGAAAGAAATACAGAGAACAGTAAGCTATGGAAAGAGTTTCTAAGTGTACCCTATATCTCTTTGTTTATTTTCGATTCAGACCTGTGTATGGCAACATTATGTACGACAAACGTATTGTGAGAGGAAACACGTATGCTCTTCATACCCTCCCAGCTGTAAGTACCACAAACATACAATTGAATGCACTACCGGACATGTACATGATGTCACATACCTACAATATCCTTTTGCAGTCGTCTCAACCAGACCCTCTAGAATTGCAACGTCAGCAAGAGTCACGACGACGAGCTCTGGCTAGAAAGCGAGCCAGGGAGCAGTTCAAACCTCGTTCTCCAGAACCTGTTGAAGGACGCAAACACATTGAAGTGCAGACTGAACTCTACCTGGAAGAAATCACTGGTATGTATGTGTGTGCACACGTGTGTATGAAAGTGTGTCCGTAATATTTGTTTGCTGGGTACACTAGATCGAGTGGAAGAGGCTGATGTGCATACTCAAACCGATGCCTTCCTTGATCGACCACCAACTCCTCTCTTTATCCCGGCAAAAACTGGTCAAGATGCGGCCACTCAAATTGAAGAGGGAGATGTATGTAATAATATCAACATTTAGTCACATTATAGCATTGCATCCTTTTTTCTCCTCAATTTTTCACTATGGGCAGTTGTTTGATTTTGATCTTGAAGTGAAGCCGATCATTGAAGTACTGGTTGGAAAGACTGTTGAACAGGCCCTATTGGAAGTGATGGAAGAAGAAGAGCTGGCCAGCTTGAGAGCTCAACAGGTAGGGATTGAGTGGGCCTGTTGAATGTACTCTTGTATTTCATTTGTTTAACTCTGATGATGTTATGATTCAGCGTCAGTTTGAGGAGAATCGCAATGCTGAGTTGGTTGAGACTCAGAGATTGGAGGAGCAAGAGAGAAGGCGTCGTGAAGAGAAGGTGTGTGTGTGTGTGTGTGTGTGTGTGTGTGTGTGTGTGTGTGTACGTGTGTGTTTAAGAGAGTGTGTACATACATGTGTATATGAGTGCTGCGTGGTGCTTGCTTGTGTGTGTGTATGTACATGTGTGTGTCTAGACAATGATAATTTGCACAATTAATATTAGCTGAGCTGAAGTCATTGGCTTATGCTTTCTTTTACTACGATTAATGATTTTACCATAGATCATGTAGCACTGATAAGAATTTACTATAATTAAGGTTAGGTTGTTAAGAAACTATGTCACGATATAAGCGTGGTTTTGTTACCAAAAAAAAAAGTGACATTTTGTGATTTTTTTGTCGCAAACATGCATGGATATTGTATAGACATGCATCATGTATAATCATCTTACTAATTACCAATCTTACCAATTACCATCTTACGTATTAATGTACCATCAACTTGATGATCCAATCCCTGGTGTATGTGTTCAGGATAGTGATGGAAAGCTTTTGTGGTCGCCTGTAAAGATATCTAGAGACTGTGTGAGGGCTACTAGTGATGCAGGATCTAGTGATGGATCATCTGCCAGTGATATTGATCGTTTTCTTATGCCACCTGAGATTAGCATGACTAATTTTGAGCCTAGAGATGGTCGACCTGGTTTTGATGTTGTGAAGCATGATGATGAAGAGTTATGGATTCCGGTTGCGCACAGAACAAGATCTCGGTTAAAGTCTTAAACTTTTTACTTTCTAAATTTTTGTTTGGTGCTTGATGTATGTGTTTGTCTGTGTGTTTGTTTGTCCCCCTTTGCACCTATTGTGGCGTGTATTTCGAGATAATAATAATAAATAATAATAATAATAATAATAATAATAATGAGCAATTTATTAATTACTGCATGTGCATGGCTATGGTATAAAAAGAATTTAGCCTTGTACTTGGCCTTCCCCTCACGGTAATCAAAGGAACTATGTCACTATATAAGTGCTGTTAAGTTTTGATGTTTAGGACATTCTATGACCTTCTGTGATGTTTTTTGTTTTGTTTCCAGCATGATCTAGCTAGGTACCACATTTGGATACTAGCCATATATACGTACATATACTGTACTACATATTGCACATTTGTCAATGTACACACACACACACACACACACACACACACACACACACACACACACACACACACA